>CM067525.1:7819969-7838516 GCA_034509495.1 Acestrorhynchus altus | reverse complement strand
GCACTGCAGGAACTGAGTGAGAACATTTAACAGTCAACTGCATGGGATGGATTATCACGGGGCATCACTACGAACCCCTACAACTGCATTCTGAGACGTCTGGCATGTTGCGTTACACCCTCCAGACAGATACTACTTTTGTATATGTAGTCAATAAATATGTGTGTGTGTGTGTGTGTGTGTGTGTGTGTGTGTGTGTGTGTGTGTGTGTGTGTGTGTGTGTGTGTGTGTGTGTGTACCTCTACTATGTTCTATATTGGATGCATGGGCCCAGAATTACCACATCTGTTCATCCATAGATATTTGTGGGTGTGAGAGAGAGAGAGCGAGAGAGAGAGACTGGCTCGACAGAAGCAGGGTGATATAACTGATCACACAGGGCTGGAATGGTGCAGCTTTCTAAATGCCATAAATCAGATGTTATTTAAACACCCAGCGCGCATCAATAGGCATTTCCAGCTCCATAAGGGAGGGTGGGCTGGAGGGGTACTGTGGTGAGGAGTAGCTTGGACCAGCAGTCAGTGAGCAGCCGCTATATGAGCTTTCTGAACTTTAATTAAAAATGAGGACCATCTTCAATACCCATGTGGTGGCAAATCAATACAAGCAGAGAATAATGGAGACAGACTGGGGTGCGTGCGCGCTCACACACACACACACACACACACACACACACACACACACACACACACACACACACACACACACACACACACACACACACTGTGTCCTCTTGTGTGAATAGGAAAAACACTAGTGTTCTCACAGTCCAAAACCAGAGGCCGTAGTTCTGCTAGCAACAAAAAAGACATCCAGTGAACTGACGACAGAGTCACAAACTCCATATTTCACAACTTCTGAATTCTGATCTTCTGCTAACATCTTACTGCCAGATTGCAAAGGACACCATCACCGGGGATGTGGAGCTCATGCTGAGACAGGTCACAGCTGTTTTGGAAGCTCAATACAATATTAGGCAGGTGTTGCACAATGTAAGTCAGAAGAAACCCCGGTTATGGTATGAATATCCAGATCATCTGTGTCTGATATACTGTATCTACAGTGCATTCGGACAGTATTCCCATTTTGCACATTTTATGTTACAGCCTTTTTCCAAAATGAGTTCCATACATTCTTCCCCTCAAAACTCCCATTCACTCCCGATCACTCCACGTGACACCATGAGTCTCTGACCACCTCTGAATGTAGTCTGATTGATCATGTTACAAAGTGTCCTTTACATACAATCACTACACTCCTAAGTGTAACCCCACGTCCTTACAATCTCACAGAATGACATTCAAATAAAGATTTCTGGTAAAATAAGAAGGTGCCAACTGTTGGAATTAGACATTGGAGATGAAAAGTCTGTCAGAAAAAACGAGAAGGAAAACGGGCTGTTTTATGATTGAAACAATGGGGATGGTGATGTTATACACCACACAGTAACCAATCAGCAGCCCTGTCCAAATCAGAGTCCTGTGGTTACATCACTGTTAAGTTAGAGAGTCAAAGTGAAAATGGCTGAGTTGAATTGAGTTCGAGTGTGGGATGCTTGCTGATGATCTTGGCTGACAGTTCCATTTGGCATGGAGGCATTCAAAAATATGCTGCTGTTCTGCACATTCTTGCAATGGCCACATCTTAATGAGCATTGCCTAAAATCTGTTATGGCGGCACAGCCTAATGGACCTGCCCCAGAGTCAAGTTCCAGTTTACACCTGTAAGAGCCAGCCATGCATTCTCCGAGACTATGATAAAAATGACTGATCCTGGATCAGTGGAATTTTTTGTAAAACCATGTGCTTGTAATTGTACTATAAGGCTCTAAAAACCTCAACACCATTTAACAATCAACGTTCAATTTGTGTCATTTATCTGTAGAGTCTTATAAAGCAGCAGGAAGAAACCTTGTGAGGAAACAAGCCTCAAACGTGGAGCTCTATTCTGTTGGACACCAGAAAACAAACAATATACACGAAAGCCATTAGAAAGGCTTCCATCGTTTCAAACATCTGAGGAAACGATTTTGGTGATATTGGTGTTTCTTGGTGTTCAAAAATGAATGACATGAATACTCATGATACAATTCATATGTACAATATAATATTGTATGTATAGTGTATTAATGACTGCTTGATTCTTAGTTATATAATATAATAAGCTGATTAGTTTACCTGTGTTTTACAGCCAAAGATGGGAAGATTTGAGCATCATTAACTTGTAATACTTTATTTCTAAAACGTTTTCAGCAGTTATTTTTCTTATTTAATATTTCTTCCTCACAAATGTAACTTTTATCTAATATTTCAGTGTCATATTCTATTGTGAATAAAGCAAAGCAAGCCCTGGCCAATACGGTGCCCTATGCATCATTCATCAATCAAATCTTTAAAATGGTCGTTATTTAAAAAAAAAACCCCAAAAAAACAGTATTAATCAGTGAAATCAGTGCCAAGAAACAAGCAGCATTAAACAAATAAAAATATGGTACAAAAACAATACAAATAATATATACATCACATAAATATTGCACAAAATACTAAAGTACCGTATTTTCCGGACTATAAGCTGCACCGGAATATAAAGCCGCACCTGCAAAAGTAATAAAAAAAATAAATAAACCTGGAAAATAATATATATAAGAAGAAAAAACTGCACCTCATTATAAGCTGCATGGTTTAAAGCGTGGAAAAAAAGTAGCGGCTTATAGTCCAGAAAATACGGTAAATAAAATCTTATAACCCTTAAAGCAGCAGTCAGTAAGATTTCTTTTTTCGTGAAAGCAGTAGTATTTCTACTTCTACTGCTGTGAAGAGAAAAAAAAAATGTGCTACACTCAAAAAGGATCCAGCACCTTCTGCTGGTTACCTGAGCAACCCAGGCACTGCTAATGGCTAATATAAACACAGAATGTCAATTTACCCACTGTCAAACCAAAGAGACGTAACTTGTTAGTCAGTATCTCAGACAATTCCAACTGCTATCCTTGCTGTCATTCTGTAAACACAAACCACACGACCACCTAAACAGACCTGACTGAGTGGATGATTTATATAGAGCTACTGGACTCCGGACTATTTATTTCCACTTATTTGTCATTACCACTCACTCACTCGCTCACGGCATGCTCTCCCACAGACAGGTAAGTCTACCTAGAGCTTTATGAGTTATGATGTTGTGGGCTTCTTTGAAATACACTGAAATAATGGATGGACGGCAGGCCTAGCGTTCACCCACACTGCCCGTGCCACGGCTGTCTCTCCCCATCAGAACTATCTGTTCATATAAGTTATCTTATTAAGAGGTTTCAATAATCTTTCCATCCTGATTACAGAACGGAGCCCTCCAACATACGCAGGCAGGAGACGGTTCAGTCCCCACTGATGTAGCTTAACACAGAGTGAACCGTAGAGTCTGGAAACAGAGTTCTTTTACACAAGTCTGCCTAAAACTCTAGTTTTTTTTTTTTTTAGAGGTGTAAAACAATATGCAGTTCGTTTCCATTCAGGACTGCACTCTGAGTTTTTCTGTGCCCCTCCAACCACTTTTGACAGCTTTCGACAAGGCCCAAAACACTCTGTGCCTGTGGACCGAGGCGCATTCATTCATCACAATGAAGCACACACTGTCTTGCACTCCCATACCTCCAGAGCCAGGAGCCGGAGCCATGGCTCTATGCAGAAAGAGCACTACTTAAGTCATGTTGCTGTCCTTCTGGTTCCCATGAGGAGCCGGAGAACTCTGCAGCATGTCAACACATCTTAAATACTCATTCAACGCTCCACTGGCCATGTTCGAGAAACTGCTACCCCACATACCCAGCGGATCAGCCGAAGGAAGGGCACTGGAAGGTGCTCCCGTTCCAGTAAAAGTGAGAGGAGGCGTTATGGTTTTACAAAGAGCTACGGCGCTACAAAGCTGGTTTCATTCTGTACAGGTTATGCCTCTTGAAACTTCATACCTGAATCTGATTGGTTGTCACTCAAAAAAGCAAGACAATGGTTAAACAAGTTAAACAACGACACATGCAAACAAAATTCTAAGAATCAAAAGGGGAAAAAAGATGTGTTGCAAATGTAAAGCAAAAAAAAAAAGAACCTTAGAAGAAGGTGTCCACCTTGAATCTCCATTGGTCACCTGAATTTGCACTGACAGGCACCGAAACCTTGTCTGAGACCTAGCCACGCCCACCCCACCGTTCTTGCAAACATGGCAGAGGAACCGTTTTAAATGCACTGCACTGTGGTTCGCGGCCCCGTTCACACCTGCTATTTTGGTTTCGGAGCAAACCAATGTAGACGTGAAAGCACCCTCAGATTCTAATGCTGACCCAACTTTCAACACATCAACTTCAAGAACTGACTGCTCACTTGCTGGCCAATATATCCACCACTCGAGAGGTCCCAGATCATCAATGTAAGTGGCTTTGATGCCAATTGGTATCAAAGCTTGCTAACATTGGCCACTTGTCCATTGGATGGCAAAATGGTTACTGATGCCATGCCGTACCGTTCTGGGCTGGTGCAGACCCATCAGACCAGTTACGGCTTCTTCTTCCATTTGCTGTGTTGCTAAATCAAGACCAGAAAATGCAGAGCATCTCATAATAATGCAGCAGTTACTGCTGTCGAGCTACTGACACATACTGATGATAATTTGAGCAAATGAACTGATTTTCTTCCTATAAAAACTGTCTTAACTTTAAAATGTGCATCATCGCCACAACAGACACCCAGTAATTCCTGTTGACGGACTGAAAAGATAAATATAAAATAATTATTTGATGAATCAAGTTTAACTGAGTAATCACGAGAGCCTGTAACAAATGGATTTAACATGAATTTATCATTTCAGACAACTGTTATCCCTTGACGAAATCCAACCGAACAATGCTTCTTGTTACCGCTTTTTGCAAGTCATCTTTCAGCTTTAATAAGACAGTGATAGGCTTGATGGCACTGCAAGGCTAAATGAACTGATGGGACATGACAAAACACGGGAGAATGAAACTGACTATGACAGGCCAGACAGTCTGGCCTTTTGGGTTCTAATTGCACAGTATAGACCCGGTTTGTGGCAACTGGGCAGCGTACCGCAACAGAGCAGGAGGACTGGACGGATACGAGAGCAATAATAAGAGCAATCACTGAAGTGCTAAATATGCTTGCAGCTCATTAAAATAACTTTGCACTTTCCAAAATGCCCCTTTCAAATTTGCGAGGTAATTTGCATGGCAGATGGGACGATAAACATAATTTAACAAATCTATCAAACTTAATCAATGATTCTGATGCATGTTTCAGGGCAATTAACCTGAACTCTTGGCAGGACCATTCATACAAGAGCCAGTCCGCCGTGCAGTATGTGCAAACGGTTTATATCTTTCTGTATTTTGTGTGTTTGTGACTGTAGATTTCCCATAAATCCACGAAAAGTTCATATTTAACGCAACCATGTCATCGCATGTATTGTTGTAAAGCTCTCACTTGTGGACAAGTGGATCAGAGTGTGAAGGTTCAATTAGCAGGTAAGAGCACAGTTTTGCTCAAAATATTGCAATGCGCACAACATTATGGGGGACATACCAGAGTTCAAAAGAGGACAAATTGTTGGTGCACGTCTTGCTGGTGCATCTGTGACCAAGACAGCAAGTCTCTGTGATGTATCAAGAGCCACAGTATCCAGGGTAATGTCAGCACCATCAAGAAGGACCAACCACATCCAACAGGATTAACTGTGGACGCAAGAGGAAGCTGTCTGAAAGGGATGTTCGGGTGCTAACCCGGATTGTATCAAAACAAAGTCATTCCCAAGACGAATTGCTGCTGTATTGGCCGCAAATGGAGGCCTTAGTTCACCAAACTAATAAATTATTGTGGTCTAAAACCAGGTGTTTCAGTTTTATTGTCCAAACCCTGTACAAGAGATAAAACATTCCATTCCAAGAATGCACTGAAATGTGTCTTTTGGAACAAAAATGAACATCTATCTACATTACAAACACAAGATTTGTCACAGACCTAAAAGCATAGTTTATTATTGTTTTTTAAATAATTCAACTTAAAATGATCAAACAGGACTGAATGGCCCACGTTTTAGCCAAAGGTTAGTGGATGCAGTTCGATTAGCCAAAAGTATCTGCATTCCACCATTTAGCCTAATGATTTGGGCAGCAGTGTTAGCATAAAACATAGCAAGCCCCTAGCAACTTCGTAGCAAACAAACCATTACCATATCAACCTCCTAGCAACACCTTAGCAACCAAGAGATAAAATCTTTCCAACCACCAAGCAATCCCTTAGTAACTAAACCATTACCATAGCAACCACCTGGCAAAACCTTAAAAATCCATTACCATGACAACCAACATCTAAAGAACAGTGACATCTTTCCAACCACCAAGCAACCCTTTAGTAACCAACACCTATACCTTAGCAACCAAGTAACACCTTAGCAAACAACCCACTATTATAACGTCCACCTAGCAACACCTTAGCAACCAGAAGTTGATATAGCAGCATCTTTCCAACCAGCAAGCAACCACTTAAAGACATATCTAAGAAACCAACCTAGCAACACCTTTACAACAACAACCCATCACCACAATAACAAACCAACAACACCTTAGCAAACAACACATACCATAGCAACCATTACCTATATCCCAGTAACACTTCTGAGCTGCAGTAATGGTGTTTTAGTTTCCTTTGTATCACCAACCAACCATGAAAAAGAAAATTCTATAACAAATATTTGAAATTTTATAATATACATTTTTAATGGCTGTTTAAAGGCATTTTCCCCTCACACTTATCTATATTCTGAAGATTTTTTACAGACGGAATTGTTGATATATCAACTAAACATGGTCATGGCTGTTGAAAGCATTTTCTGATTGATGGAGTAATAAAAAGAGTAATCAAAAATTACAATCCCTCTGTAAAAACACTTCGAATACGTCAGCATGACTGAACAATACTTCTGAACCTGACTTTATCCACTGTCCAGAGTTCTGTCCATCCCTGAAACACATTTCATTGCTCACATATAAACATATGTTTAATCAAACAAAACCTTGTTTGCTTATTTCAGTGTAACATTTCAAACACTTAATAAAAGAAATGCTTCACCCGAGATCCGTGATGATCTACATTAGTTAAAGAAATAACCCCCAGTTTCAGTAAACAGGAATTCAGTGTAATTCCTAAATTAAATTCCCACCGACAGCCAACAGGCTCTAATTATCAGGCGGTCAATGCCAGGAGGTGCCATCGGGCTACGGACTGCGCAACTGAATCAGTGTACTGAGGCAGCACTGCTCTCACACACTGCGATGCGTGTGAGCAAAATTCAGATTCCTTCTCAACACAGATGGGATTACAGATGGGATAAGCGTTCAGAGTGTTTTCTTGAATTGTTGGGTCTAACGGATCAAGACCGGAATGAAATGAGCCTCCTGTGTGAAGCTGGTAATAAGCTCATCTTAGCAGGAAGTGCACATTTACATTTACATTAAATCATTCAGCGGGAGCTCTTAGCTGGAGCGACTGCAAAATCTGCAGCACAAGGCAAAGTGATAAAAGTACAGAGAGGATCCGAGAGGCTGGAATGTAGAAAATTGAAAACCCATGCTCGATCAAATGCAAACGTAATGGCAATGAAAGGGTAGAACAGCACAGAATAACACAGGCAGAATATTATTTGATGATAATCAGAAGTGCTAAGAAAAGGCGGATGAGTTTATATTGTGTTTACATTATGACAGTGGACTGACAGCAGCAAATACGATATTTAATGGAGCTGCCAATATGGAACGGGTGTCGGAAATGGCGACAGTAAGTGTATTGCTGAGGTAAGAGGAATGCTCTGTCAAGAATTTAATTTTCTCAACTTTTGTGCCCAACTGCAGGAGGGGGATAGGCCTTTTTTTGCTGAATGCTCTTAACAGAAGTCCAGAGGGGTACGTTCCAAAGTTGAAGAGCCAAAGAACTTGAGCTGGTGATGCATTTCACCTTTACTTCTTTTATTAGAATCCATAGCTTAAAGTCTGAGGTCTTCAGCCCGTTTTGGCACCCAGAAGAGTGAAGATTTGAACATTAATGCGCCTTCCCGACCCAACTGGCTGATACGGAGGTCATACGTGAATGTAACGAAGCTTGTGAGGGCACTAATTTGCTTTATGAATAGGTCTTAAAAAACATTCGGCCCCAGTAATGATCACATTTCTATAAATCCAACATAACTTCCCTGCAATCTCTCTCCAATAACATTCACCCTTTATTCATTTTTATTTATTTATTTATTTATTTATTTATTTATTTATTTATTTATTTCCCCCTCAATTTGGAACTGCCACTTACCCAGCCTGTTAGGACTCTCGCCCTATTACGTTCAATGCTCCTAACACTAAGAGGGTGAAGGCAAGCACATGCCTCCGATACATGTGAAGCTTCTTTTTTCGAACTGCTGTCATTGCATCATTGCTGGGCAGCCAACACGCTCTGAGGAAAGCTCTGGGTCCCCAACAGACACCTGTGCCGACGAGTATAGCACCGGGTGTGATGAAGGGAGAGAGCGCCATCTACCCACCCAGAGAGAGGATGGCCCATTTTGCACTTCTAGAATCCAGCTGCCAATAGCAAGCAGCATGACCCAGGATTCTGACCTGCAATCTTCAGAGGTCATCATAGTAAATTAGCCCACTGAGCCACTCAGAGGCCTCCTTAAAATAAGATTTAAACAGAAATTTGGATTTCTTCTGGAGTCTGAAATCTTTTAACTGATTGCATTTTGATAGTAAAACAATGGTTTACATTTTGTTTGGCAGCTACATATGATGACATAGGCTTGGGCAATATGGGCAATAACACAGATGCTTTCTTAGTGGCACATCCTTAAAAACTGCTATTTCAATACTCCCCCATAATTGCTGCACTATATTCAATTATAAACAAGCAATTTACTTTGAAATGAAACATGCAAATTTAATTGAAAATCTTTATGGACAAATATATAATAATATGCTCAGAAATATATTGTGTATCACGATAACAAAACCGTTCATGAATCGATGAAGTACTATCATATCGCTCACCCTATGAGATGCACAAATACTAAACGTTCAGTTTGGGGTTTTATTTAGAGGAAAAGTTGACAAATCAGTTAAATATTTGACAGAATAATCAACAGAAAATGAGAAGAGGGTGAATTCCTGAAAATAGAGCTTGTGCGCCTTCTTTAAACGGATGGAATTACTGGTTTTCCCACATAACTGCCACCATAAAGGAAAGGCCTTTTCACTGTTAACTCTGTAAACACTTATTCAGTCAAATTTAAGACTCATTATTCAGTAACTAGTATGAATAATTCAGATTATAAAACTAATATACATGTGGTTATGAGGTCCCTTGCAGTTTAAAGGGGTTAAAATGAATCAACAAGTATGCAGTGAATCATTTTATAAATTGAAATGAGTCTTCTACGAATACAGTGGGAAATTATGATTCAAGCCCATCAGCTTGACTACGATGACAGTATAGACTATTATAGAGCTTAAACAGTGCCTTTAAAAACGTACTTTACCAAGTAAATAACCAAAAGACAAAGATTTTATGTGATTTCTTGAGCGACATAAACAAATAATGGCCTACTTCGGCTATTTATATTTACAGTATGACTGGCTAATTAAGCTGCTATTCTTAAGTCTCTGTAATTATGCCTGGAACATATGATAACCTGCGATAAGCTCCGAACCAGTGCGATGCAGAAATCACGGTCTGCTGTAAAACCTTTGGGTAGAATCATAGACAGGATGTGTGTTTCCGGCAGCATCTCCCAGAGGGGCAAACGAGCAAATCTCAAGCCTAGTTTGAGTGTAAATAGTCGGGGGGCTGTCATTAGAACCCCCTCCTTGTGTTTATGTCACTCCAGAAGCGATGCCAAGTGGGCCACTAAGTGGCGGGCCACGGACCCCCTCTAGAGCGACACATGCTGAGAGGAAGAAAGGACTGTGATGAACTGACAAAGCAACAAATGAGGAGGTGAAGGGAACTGTTTTTTAAAGACAAGGCTGTTTCTTATACTAACAGACATAACCATTACAAAAAGGAAGCCTATTATTGCACTGAAGATACCATGTTCTGCTTTAGATCACTTCACTGCAGGTACTCAACACAGGTTCCTCAAGGGTTCTTGGCTAAGGTGTATGGTAAGAAAAACTCTCAGCTGGTAGAGAACATTTATGTGACCTCATGTAACTAATGGTTGCGTAATGAACCATCCACTGAAAGGCCAAAGACACCTTTAGTTTTAAGGGTATGAGAGCAAGTGTGGTAGTAATTCCAGGGAGTGGAGTCGGCTGTTCAGTTATAGCAAGTTTAATCAGGAATCATTACAGCATCCATTCCAGACTCACTGTCATTGTTTTGGCAGAAATGTGGAGCAGATTGTTCCTCACCTTCTGGGCCTGATCAAAAGTATCACCTCATCTGTTAAACATGGTGGAGGAAATGTTCTGAAATCTACAGGGAGATTTTTTACACACCTGCAAACTCATTCAGTGATGCTGAGGTCTGGATTCTGGGATGGTCTGAGAACATTGTTCTGAGAACAGCAGCAGTTTTAGCAGTATGTTTAATACAAATGTTCTCCTAAATATTTAGTAAGAGCTTCTTCGTCATCCTTTCAGACACAGTTTTGAGTAGGCTTCTCACAGTGGAAGGATGGACACAAACACCGGTGGGAAGTTCTCAGATCTGGGGTTTTTCTCTTCTTTGCAAAGGTGAGGGACACTTTTGGTGGTGTACCAGGTTTTTCAGAGGGTTGTCCCATGTTCTGAATCTGAAATATTATCCTAATTCCAATTTTGGAAACTCTTTAAGAATTAAAAGGTAAATGTGGCACTTTCTGCAAACTGTAAAGCACAATTATTCTAGATTTATTTCCTAAGTTGAACACCGTGAAATAAACGACAAAATACCATCTGCCGTTGTACGAGTTTAATTTTATTACCCCATAATGGGTTTCATTGAGCAAATAAAAGTTAATTGTGCAGAACATGTTCTCTTTACTTATGTTCACTTGAAAACTATGTGTAGATGTGTGGGAGGATGGACGGATGGATGGATGGATGGATGCTTTGTTGTAAAAAATGCTACAACAAACTTTTGATCTGATCGGATTTGACCCTTTATTAATGCCGAAGGAAATTTAGGAGGAACGTCAGAAGTTCCATTTTGCTCAAAGGCACAAAACCTTTAAGTCCGAGTTCACATGAAGCCACTGTGTGTAGAAGCGGTGCCTCAACATCACCATGAAAATTAATTACGATTCACACCTCCTTCTTCACAAGTACTGTGAGCCAGTATAACCACAACACTGAAATGATTAATTATGGACCAGCAGAAAAAAATTAATTAATTAAAAAGTGAATGAATAAATAAAATGTATTCATTAACTGTCAACCTGAAAAACACAGACTAACAATTAGAAAGCTGCTTAGGAGCAACCTTAACATACTAATAATCTTAATACACTAATAAGTTCATAAGAATGTTTTTAATGTTTTTAATTATTTAATTCTTCAACAGGAAATTAAAACATAAATGAAGACTTTCTCAAATAACCGTTTTCTAAAGGTACTCTGCTTTGCTTTCTTTCGTAGCAGTTTGTAACACAAGCTTTAAAAGTTTTATGAACAAGGTCTAGAAGTGAAATGTAAACTATGTTTAGCTAAATTAGACAGTGACTGTATTTACATGCCCTCTATTAGGCCTGAACTGTTTATTGTATATTATATTTTTTGCATCCATGTTACAAAGTGTGCCAGACATACTGAAGGATGTACGATGTCATTCACTGGATTTCTTCAAATCAAATTTTTTGCAGGTATTAAATGATGTTGCTATTAAACACCATCAGGAAATCTTTAATTTCATTATTTATACTAATTTTGCACTTTCTGAATACTTATATTTGCGAGGTTAATATAATGTTTAGCATATTTTTTTAGTCAGACATAGAACACAAATTTTTAAAAAATCTTTGATAAAATATCGAAGTTACAAAGTGTAAAGTTACTAAAACACACATGTAATAAGGCGTAGATTTGAATCTGGCCCCAGGTCTAACGACCAATCTTGGGTCAAATTTAACCAAAACAGAAAAATATTGAGAACTCAGTTCTATATACTACTAGTCCTGTGCTGCAGATTAAACATAATAAACCCTTCACTGATGTGGCTGCAATAACACGTAGAGCTCAGTTCAGCGGAAGCGTTTAAAAAGCAGTCACTACTGTGTGGGTGGCTGGAGGGAAATGGAGCAACAACACTCAGCCTGGTTATTACTCATACTGACTGCCTCGATTTATTGCTTTAGAATGGTGCCTGATCCCACAGGGTCTGAATGACATGTGTCCAGTGGCAATGCTAGGAGTTTAAGGTGGGGGCATAATGAAGCTATACTCCCAGATCAGGGGTCAAATAAATGGCGTCACATTCAGAGTGCTCCATAATGATCTCCATATCTCAGGATAAAGTTATAAAGAGATCGCTACATTAAGCAATGACTACTACGGCTGTTTCCACAGTCTACATATATCACATGGACAAAACTATTGGGACATCACTCATTGTGAAATTGATGCTAATCGTGACAGTAATGTAGTTATAAAAGTGAAAAACTGAGGTGTGGGCCTGTGCACATCTTCCATTCGCAGGCATGGTTTACTATCCAGACAAGTGGTTAAATAATATAACAGAGCAGAGTCTGAAGAAGAGTGAATACTTTATGGCTGAGCAGGTTTGAATGCGCTAAGGTCTTGCATGTGTGCGAGTTTTAATATACAGGTTTTATTTGGATTGTTACGTGAGCCAGTAAATATTACACTGCCATAATACGGCACAGCCCAAGCTTATTTCTGTGAGTAAATTTCAGCTCATAACACCGACAAAACTGCAACGAGAGAGACAAAGGCAAACGAAGTAAGTAAAGTCCACTGAATAAAACCCTTTTTTGATTTTTTTTTTAGCTGGTTATCTATGAAAACCCTATTCTAGGATTAAGCTGCGTGATCTTTTTTTTTTGTTATGGCAGGCAAATATGGGACCAGCTCTACTGTTCCAGCATAAAACAGGTGAAAGATGGCTAAAATGAGTTGCTTTACTTTTGAAGAGAACAATGGTACCTTGATAATGTTGATAAAATAGGTTTTGCTCCACACACATTTTCCTCCAAACTCCTCATCCAACATTTTCCTGACAAATATATTTAAATTATACACAATCCGTTATTCGGGAGAGTCTCTTAAAGCCAAAAAAGCACGGAAGCCCACCGGCTCTTCACATCTGGGTGGGTAAAGCATCCCATGATACTCATAAAGAGGACAAACGCTTGTCATCATAGGAAAGGTAAGATGACATGAGCCAGCTAACCCAGATGTAACTTAGATAAATAGCTAGTTGTCAATCACATATGCTAGCTAATCAAACAGCTGTACACTGGTTTATTTTGGGGATTTAAATGCTGTTTTAATTGGATGTGGTTTTGTAAGTTAGTGCAGTTTCCCAGCTCCAGTTCTGCAGCCCCTTGCACTGCATAAATTGATTTCCCCTGGTTATAATAGCTTATTATGATTAGCCAATTAACTTCATCCCTTCATGAACAAGATGTGTGCAGACAAACACACTAAACCAGTATTCCTTCATTCTGCTCCGGGATGCCCAGTGTTTAGTATATTCTTATGCTTTTCCAGCTTTAACCTCACAATAGTTGTTATGAGATGATTACTTGGATCAGATGTGCTGGGAAAAGGGAGAACAGGAAAAACTCCAAAACAGGACATTTACAACACTGTTGTGGCCTCTATAGTCTGATTATTGCAGGATTTTGTTGCATCTTGCAGGTGAATCATCAGGTGAACCCGTTTTTACGGCTCTCCTGGTTCTTGTTAACTACAATAAATGTTAACCCTTCACTAACCAACCACACGGCATATAGCCGGCATTGCATTTGGATTGTCCCCAATACGGTCCTCAAAATTGCAACTATATAGTTTACATAACATCATGTGAAACCCAAAGATACCATTAAAGGGTTCACTGTTATCAGAGATTCTGCAACCAACAAAAATTTGTAATCAAAAAAAAGAAAATTATAATGGAAAAAGTAAAGGCTTCTTCAATGCTTCGTCAGTGACGTCAGTGATCCAAACCCTTGAGAACCCTAAATGATTCCTGACCTGGTTAATAGTTCTCTTGTAGATGATTTTATAAAAACAGTCCATCTGGAAGGCTTTCACAGATCTGCGTCTCGATACAATCCTGTCTCTGAGGTCCACATACAGACTTCTTGGCTTGGTTTGTGCTCTGACATGCATAGTTATCGTGGACATGGCAATCAACAATTCTTTTTAAAAAAGTCATTTAATTCAATAAGTTAATTTTATAGAAAATAGTTTTTTAGTGAAGGTAATACTTCTATACAGATCCATTATTACATATTATTACGTGGTTAAATGCTTCTCTATTATAAATAACCTCTATAGGACTGGTTCAGAACTATATAAAGCCCATTTCTGTTTTGAATGGTGGGTTAGAAGCCGATTAAGAACAGTCTGCTGAAAATGATAGCTGATCTTTTTATGTATACACTGAAGCAGTCGAGCACTTCAGTCATGTCCTACCACTTCAGGAAACAGAATTATGACCTATTATAATTATATGTAGAGAGTACGTCGTGTGTATTTGGCTGCTGCTTCTGCCGCCATGTTATTAGTCTAACATTACGTGATTTTTAATAATATCTAAAGTAGTGTCAATTAATCATTAATTAAGACATTACAACAACATACAGTAATGTTTAATACTGTCATAAGTACTGTTAATGAATATACCCTGATTGTAATCTCATATGTGAGACTGTATGCTGAATATGTCCCTGTTAATGTTGAGTGTAATCCTGCCTGAAGTTCACAGAAGCCTCATGTATGGACTACGCTATTAGCAGCCACAATTTCGGGGTGTGTTGGTCATCATTATCAGATTTTCTGTAGAAACATTTCCAGGAAAGTACTTTAATGGAGAGTTGCAGAGTCCTCTAATGGAGACAGAGAATGGCCAATACCTTTAAGGGGCGTAGGGCACTGCCAACCTTAGTGCAACAGCTCCTCTCTGCAATCTCGAGGTGACGACCTCGCCGGCGAAGCGTCTGAAGTTTAGCCTCCAGATCCTGTAGGTTCCTCCGATCTCTCACAGAGAGAGGCCTGCCATCTTCACACTGCAGAGAGAGAGAGAGAGAGAGAGAGAGAGAGAGAGAGAGAGAGAGAGAACGGCTGTTACTCAGACTACACTATTATTAGTCATGCCAGTAATTGATTTGAGAGAGAAAAAGTCAGACAGCGTGAAAGAAAATGATAGCCAGAACAGAAAGAACAAAATTAAAAACAAAAAAGGATGACAATAACTAAAGAAAGAATGAAAAGAAAAATGACTAGTCCATCACGTCCATTCCCTTAGCCCTTAAAAGACACACTTATCACCATCATATGGCCTTTAGAAAAGTTCAGGGCTGTCCAGAGGTCCATTGCACAGGCTTCCAATATTTGCTGGTGTTCCAAATGTGCACTTGAATACTCCCTCTCAAAACCACCCTTAAACATTTCATAATTAACCTTACTTTTACACCGAGGATCAAAGCCTTTACATTTTTATACATTTTTTTATTTGATTGTTTTTATGCATGTAAAGCAGATTTGAGTAAAGCAGTATAAATAAAAACAAGATTTGAAATTTGGCACCCCAAGATTTGGCACCCCACATGTCGCCCTAAAGTTTGTGGATTCAAGACAATAAAGATGAGTTTCTCTTTTTTAATGGTCTTCCTGTTAATATATCAGATGAATGAAACCAATAAACACCAACATCTCCAATATCTTTTACATGTTTAAATTTAAAAAGTGAAGACGTGCAAAGAAGTTTTCCATTCAAAAGTTTTCCATTTTTTTATGGCTCAGTAGAAAAAAAAAAAAGAAAAACAACTGGGTAACTGCTGCGTTTGTATTAGTGACTTTTATTTTGACACAGTCCCTTCAGAGCCACCCTCCTCCCTGCTTAGTGTAACCAGAAAACTGACTGGCTCTTTTGTTGAAGGGTGGGACTTCAACAAATGTCCCAAAACCTTACCAGCAAGCTGACTGGCTTGTTTGTTTATGGGCAGGACTTTACCTGTGACCAGCAAGCGGATGGGCCCTTTACGTTGAAGGGCGGGACTTATCTATAAACAGATGTTGAGCGTGACGTGAGCTCCCATTCATATTTCAACCAGTGACCTGTCTCCTCATTTAGAACATCTCTGAGTTGATGTAAAGGCTTCTCCTTGTCACACACGTGTCCATACGGGTCTCCCGCGTCTCAGACAACTATACAGTTCACATGCATCGCAAACTGTTCCATTACATCACCAACAAACCAACTATACATTTATTTGCCAACTAATTTGCTTTAAGTTGATTACTCATTGCACCCGTGGTGCTACGTAAACAAATGTAGTTATAATTATATTACCTGGGTAAAACAAATATTAAGGCCTAATATCACATCCATCTACTTTCTCCTTGTTTAATGATCCAATGATTTGTTTTTAAGTGTCATTTTTACGTTGAGAGAGTTAACGAAAGACTTAGTAGTAAACAAAGTAAAGAGTAAACAAATACACAAGCACCATAATTAACGAGTACTTGAGTGTTTTGAGTCTGGCTCCTCATCAATAATACCTCCGTCCTTTCTTTATAAGGAAACAAATGGAAAGAACTTGGAAGTGCAGACGTGAAGCCACTGACAGACAGTGTAAATTGAATGTAAATGTGATTCACTGCATAATTATGTAATGAATTAATTACATAAGTACATTTATTAGCATAGCAAAATGACAGCAATACCTAGACTTCTAAGGGGTAAAGCACGGTCAGGTACTTATTACCCACTCACCCACATACATACAGATGCACCTGCACAAAACGCCCACATTAAGCCCCCACCCACGCACCTTGGCTTTGATCTTGTCGATCTGGTGCTCCACCTCCTCCACGTCCTCTGTGTTCTCCAGCCGCTCGTACAGGACGCTGCGCGTGCCTTTGATCAGGTTCAGGGGTAGCACGGACATGCCATACGCCTGAAACAGCAGTGAAGAGCAATTACACACCACTTACAGTCTAGGGGGGGGGATGCCTACACAATGCCCACCCTCATTTTACCTCCTCTACCACCCCACGAAGGAGGGGAGCCAGGTGCGCACCTTAGCACGGCTGGCCTTTGGGACAGTTTCTAACACTGTTGTATAGCACGGACAAGACCTTGTGTGTGTGTGTCTAGGTGTGAGTGTGTGTGTGTTTTGGGGGAAAAGAACCACTGAGACACAGAGTAAGAGTAAGAGAGACAGAAATAAAGAGACAGAGGGGGAGAGAACAGTGAGTAGACACAGTGAGTAGTGTGTGTCTATGTTTACTTCTCTTAAGAGTGTGTTTGTGTGCAGCAACCATTTTGAGTGGAGATGGTAACTCCTTCTCTGCAGTCCAATTTACAGCCAAACAGTGCCCCCATGTGACAGCACTCTACTTCAGAGGAAGCCTGACTAACAAACAAACTTGATTGCATACAGAAAATGAGGGGTCAATCATATGTCACTTTAATAATAAAAAAATAAAAAATAAATAAATAAATAAACAAACAAACATGTATCTGCATTTTTAACATAATGTGAATCTGGAAGCTGATCATCTGGAAGTTGTTTATCAATATGAATGGGCCAATAGAAATGCTCCAAAATAGCCTGGAACAAAATCATTTTCATCAACTCTCCTTATGTTGTGGTTTGGAAGTGTGTGAATAATGTATACACTATAAC
The DNA here is from genome assembly GCA_034509495.1 of Acestrorhynchus altus. Lineage (NCBI taxonomy): Eukaryota > Metazoa > Chordata > Actinopteri > Characiformes > Acestrorhynchidae > Acestrorhynchus > Acestrorhynchus altus. Next base: position 7,820,612 of record CM067525.1, on the reverse strand, counting down.
ACACACACACACACACACACACACACACACACACACACACATGTAATGGTGTTGTCCTAGACCATCTTGGAGTCATTCAGAATGGCAGTGAGTCGTCATCTGTGATGAGCACCAAGATCAACGGTTTGTTGTCACACCCAGACGGCCTGGTGTCACAGTGTGGAGCAATTCTGTAGGATGCCAGATCACCTGGCACTGTGGCAGCCCAACGTTACGTTCATGAGGCTCTGCAACTAGTGGTCCTACCTTTTCTAAACACACTCTTGCATTAACACTCATCCTCATACTGCTGCCATCTCAGAAGCTTGCCTTGAAGACACAGACGGCATGGTCAGTCACATCACCAGACCTGTCCCTATCTGACAATGTGTGGGATGCTCTAGGATGTGCTATTAACACTCCACCCCATCGCACTGCAGGAACTGAGTGAGAACATTTAACAGTCAACTGCATGGGATGGATTATCACGGGGCATCACTACGAACCCCTACAACTGCATTCTGAGACGTCTGGCATGTTGCGTTACACCCTCCAGACAGATACTACTTTTGTATATGTAGTCAATAAATATGTGTGTGTGTGTGTGTGTGTGTGTGTGTGTGTGTGTGTGTGTGTGTGTGTGTGTGTGTGTGTGTGTGTGTGT
>CM067525.1:6555568-6588926 GCA_034509495.1 Acestrorhynchus altus | reverse complement strand
ACACTTCACATTGTATTTGGGCCTTCAAACATTTGGTATTTTTATGCTTTGGGAATTACGAGGTTGTTACATTTAAAATGTATCTGTACAACAGACATCTCACTGCCACTCACCTCCAGCAGCCAAACCCATCACATTCACCTCCCAGCAACACTGCAGTCTGAAAGAGAGAGGAGTGTGAGAGAGAAGAGAAACCAACGAGGAAAGAAAAGTGAGATTGGACAAAGAAAAAGAGAGAGAGGAGAAAGAAAGGAGTTAAGAAAGAAAAGAATAAAAAAATTGGGGAGATAACATAAATGGGAGACAGACAGAGAAGAGAAAAAAGATGAGGGGGAGAGGGAGAGAGAGAGAGAGAGAGAGAGAGAGAGAGAGAGAGAGAGAGAGAGAGAGAAAGAAAGAGAAAGAGAGAGAGAGAGAGAGAGAGAGAGAGAGTAAGTGCATTTATCTGAAAGTACTGTTACTGGATACAGTTACACTCAGACCATGGGGACTTTCCTGATCTGTATTTGTTCAGTCTGTTTGAACAGAAGGTTCTTTCATATTGGTCTGGTACAATACCAAAGTTCTGAAGAGGCCAGATGTTGCATGCATGCTGTGCACTGCCTAACAGCCACTGAAGCACATTAAAACCACACTGCACTGAACAAGCCTAACCACAGTAACAACTGCATGACATGAAACTTTAAGTCATGTGAGAAAATACTCTTTATGCAGCCGGTGGCTTTCTTGCTTGGTCAAAATCTGTCAGTGTCTGTCAGTCTATCAGATGCTACTGACCTGAGTAGTTTTTTTATGAGTTATCACACAATATTGTACTTCATCCTGTAGTCCATCATTTGCTGATGAGTCTAAAAAATAAACAAAGGAAGTTTCAGTAGGACTTATGAGAGAGACTGACATACACTGAAAGATACACCAAAGCAGTGGAACATAATGCAACTTAAATGTGAGAATGAATCGCCGTTCTGAAAGTAAATATACTATTAGAGACATGTATACATAAGTAGCAGAGGATATCTTTTGAAATCAGAACAAGTCAGAAGCAAAACTATAAAAAAATAATAATAAAGGATCATGATAAAGTGAATATGTCTAATTGTGTGACCATAACAAGCTGCATTTTCATGTTTGTTAGTAATACAGTATTTATGCTACCCCACCAAAAAGACTATGAATTCTATTACTGCAAACGCTGTTGTTCTTTCATACTTTCATTCGACATTACTTTTCAATTAAAAGGTTTCCATTAAATAATTCACTTCTTAAATGATACAAATAATCAGAAAAATACCTGCCTTCTGAGCGCCGATAAACATGCTGATGTTTCTGTCGTATAAAAATGGCCACTGCTATTATTAGCAGCACAAACAGCACGGAGCACATAATAGCGATGAGGTAAAACCTCTTATTGGACTTCTGAGCTGAATGAAAGGAGAACAAAATAGAAAAAAACGTTATTAGAATATAAGTCCCTCTCAATTATTTTATGTGGTTTTAAAGCTCAGGACAAGTCAAGTGAGTTTTAAGAAAAGTCACATTCAAAAGCAAAAAAAATAATCTGAATCACCTAATTTGGAAAATACAAAATTTAAAAAAACAAAAGCACTGAATAAATGAATAATAATGCATTATATCAGCATAAAAAATTCTTTACCATGTTCCTGAATACAGAAATCTGTAAAAGTGACTTTGGTTGTCTGGTTGTTGACAGGGTTGGAAGCCACACAGATGAATATGTCATTGTCGAACTGCTGTATTTCCAGAGGGAGATTCAATGTGTCTTCAGGACTGGAGCCGTTGGTGTGGTTTAATATGGCATTGCCTTTAAACCAAAAGAGATTCAGTCCTTTCACATTCTTCACTGAGCACACCAATGGGCAGACTCCACTCTCTGAAAGGTTCAGTTTTGTCACCTCAGGTTCTGATACCTTCTCTGAAAATGAAAACATAAAATAACAGGAAACAAGATTTTCTTCACGGATTTATTTTACAGTAAACTTGAGAACTCCAAGTGGCACAGTGGTCGAATATGCTGGCACTCATACTGCTTGCCATCAGCAGCCGGAGCAAATAGGCTATGCTCTTTCTGGGTGCTCCACAACACACTGTGTTTTATCTGATCTGAGAACCTGGCTTTGATGCAATGGCAGTGGTTTCAAAAGAGGCGGTTGCTTGCCTTCACCCACCTGAACGAGTCTTAATGAAGTTGCGTTATTGGGAAAAGAAATTAGAGGGAAAAGAAACTTGAAGACAAAAAACTTACCATACACATCTAGACGATAGGTCTCTTTCTCATCATCTTCAGTATTATCAACAGCATAAACACCTGAATCATTTTCTCTCAGGTGTGAGAGAGTAAAATATCTGCTGTTCCAGTGGAGACGATCCTTAAACTCTCGATAAAACTGTGACTGGTTATTCAACACTTGTCCAATGACTTTGCCTTCATAACTTATAGCTCCAGTTAGAGATAATTGTAAAGGAAATGTAACAGCCTCTCCTAAAACTCCATTCAACACTTTCACGCCTGATGTTTGGGAGACTTCCACACAGCTGAAGATCTCTGAAAGAAATAAAAAAAAAGCTGATGGCATCATTAAATCACAGTGAGAGTCTAAAATGCAGAGAATTTACTCAGATGCATTTATTAAAGTACAAAGCACTCAAAAATAAATCCAAGCCTAAAGTTGTCTTGAATGACCTCACGCTATATATTCCACAACTTAATTTCAGTTACATGGTGTCTATTTCACTTAATATTTACCAATTCTTCTACACCTACAACTTATCTGACTTTCTTCACTGATGAAACATACATATATCATAAATCATCTAATCCAAATTAACTGAGAACACAATTCATCTTATAGAATACGGTCAGGCTTGAATGCGGTCAGCCCTGCTGAATGTAAAATCCAGTTGAACTATATATGGTCTTGAAAGCACTGAGGTCTAAACTCAGATTCTAGGACATTACTGAACCACAGTCAGAGCTGTTATCTACAACCTGAACCCTTATATTATTAATGTATCTACATCTTCAATAATGTTCTTCTTAGGCTCAAACCTTTAAACAAATTTTAAAATGATGGTGGTAGTGGGATGATGAGTATATGTTGTTTTGTCTTGGGTAGTGTGCTATTGAAGGAACCATGAATTCTTTTCAGAATCAGACAGTTCTTAAGCAGACTGAAGCTGAAGCTTAAATTATCAAGTTATGCAGCAAGACAACATATTCAAAACAGAATTTACTGGGGCACATGTTCCAGATACATGTTGATGTGTCAACTGAAATCAAGGCAGTTAAAAGTCAATATTATTCTAGAATGTGTAGTAAAATTTCAGGACAAGATAGGCAAAGTCGCTACAAGCACTACATTTCCTATAATGCCATTCAACACATACTTGAAACACTGTATGTTTCAGACAGAGCCCATTTATTTAGTTTTGTTGTTTTTTTTAGTTTAAGTTTTATATTGTTTCTGCTTTTATTTGTTCAGGAAAGTACAAATAAACAAAATGTCATTAATCTTTAGAACCCGAGGCCAATTTTACAGGATGTATTCATGGTTTGATGTAATTTTATTCACCAAAAAAATGAAAAGTATATATAGGAGACAGTCACACTTTCAGGAGATCCCAAGCTACTTTTTACATAATGATAAGTGCTTACACTTATACACTTGTATAAGTGTAACACAAATAAAACCCAAATAAAAATATATATTTGTTTATATATATAAAGAAATAAAAACAACCCATTATTTGTATTATATGTACAGTATGTATGAGTATTATATCAGCAAGCTGCTTATTCTGAGAGTTGATCCAATGATTTCTACCAATATAAATGCATTACAGCAGTTCTACAAAGAATAACCTCACATTCTTTTTTCCAAATTGGTATTCAATTATTAAGACTATATTCATTTGGATTCAATGCCAAGCAACAAGTTATTGATTTTATACAGCAATTCTTGAAATCTGGTTGGAAAAGAAAACCTCACTTAAAAGTATGTATCTAATGCATATTGAATGCAAAACATCCATCAGATTATTCTGTAAAACATGTTTTCAATGTTCTCTGCCTTAAATATGACCTCTAAATGAATATTATATATTTTTTAAATAATCACTTTTGAATTACTGTTGCATTCATTTGCAGCAGCAAATGGATAGCAAGGCTCTCAGTACAAGAAATAGATCGAATATGGTATAATATATACAGCATAATATCTCCTATTTCCAGCAGTTAGTTTCCCCTGTGAATGATGGCTTTGGCTTGAACAGACCTTGACATTATGCTTTGTGAATTGATCTCAGACAGTGGGGGCGGGTCTAACCAAATGAGATAATATATATATATATAGCACTGACCTGTTAGACCTTTGAAAAATATAAAAATATTTTATTTTATTTTATTTTTAAAAGCTAGCAAGATTTTACATGTAATACATCTATCTTATGAGTTAATATACACAATATACACCTGCTCACCAGTAAAAAGAGTTTCTCATGCTTTTGTTGGAGTAACTGTCATTACTGTCCGGAGGAGGCGTTCTACTAGAGCATTGCTGTGAGGATTTGATTGCATCCAGCAACAAGAGCATTAGTGAGCTGAATCCATGTTGGATGGTTATCACCCCAACTCATCCAATACAATATTGCTAACACTGTCAATTAAAAAAAAAACGTTTGTAAAATTAGTAAAGTATGATTAAAAGACAAATGCAGAACTCAGAAACAGCAAGGATGGAATAGGATAGCAACAAGAGTCTACAAAGTCTGACTAGAGCCAGGCAGATTTACTGACATGTAATCAGTCAGTAGTGCCACAGATTGTTTTTACACTCACTTGATTAAAGCTGACATGTAATCTGCTGCGGATAATGCTAGTCAAACAAATGGGGGTGTCAAATTGACAGAGCTGGATAGAAACTAGGCCATTCTTTTTTATTATATGAAGAAGTAACAACACATAACACATACGCTGTTGTTACATAGTGATTTGGTTCTACAGTCTGCCAACAGAGGCACCGCCCCACCCCTCACCCCTTAGTAGTTGCCCTATACCACAAACCTTGAGGTTTTGAGCTGTTGAGTTATATTAAGTTCATGTAGAACCTATATACAGCATGTTACTGTACAGCCTATAAACAGCAGGTTAGTGTAAATCATGGTGATACTAACTAATAAATATTTCAACTGCAAATCACAATGCCCTCATTTTGAACAGGATTCTTACCAGCAGATTAAATTATAATCCATCTTTTTGCATTTTTTTGATGTAGTAACACTTACAGTACTGTGATTTTCTTAGCTGTAATAACAGTTAATGTACTGTAATTTGTTTGCTGTTATATACGAGTTACTGTACATCTCACAGTGTTCTTTTTACAGTGTATCTTAAGCTTAGATGCTGCAAAATACAAAAGTCAGCATGGTTACCTATATACAAAATGCTGAAGATGTACTACACTTTGCCTGATTGTCAAATCAATTATGGCATGACAACAATCATACACCTTTAACAAGCACAAGTGTCAATTTAAATACTCTTTAACAAGATGTCTTCTATCTGCATTTCACGAAAGCATGTGACTTCAAAGCATGTTTAGACGCCAAGAGGGAGGTTTGTTATATCACTTAGAGTTGTGTTATCAAGTTGCGTTGACTTGCAATTGCAAATGCCTGATGACCAGACAATAGAAAGACCAGCCAGAAGAGAGTTCCAGTAGTCAAGTCTTGAAATGACAAGGGAACGAACAAGCACGTGAGTGGTCAAATTCACAGATCCACAGCTTAATACTAGGGTTTTTTTAAACCAATCTAGCCCACACCTAACAATGGGTATGGCACCAACAGTTTATGTTTATCTGGTCCAAAGAGTCATGTTCTTTTTGCAATACTTCTATACAGGGCCTAGACAAGCTGTCTGTGTGCATTTGCCCAAGGATATTTGCACTGCACCACGCAGTATGGTGGTGAACCTTTTAGAATTGTCTATATTTCTGCATAAATTTGATCTCAGATTTTCACACATCCTAAACTTAGATACAGAGAACAAAATCATGCAAATGAGATAAACATATTAGACTGGTTAATTTATGTATTGAGGAAAATGATCCAATATTGAATATATGAGTGCCAAAATTATCTGAACCTTTAGATAATTTGAATTAGAGTCAGGTCTTTTCAATCAACGGCTGGAAAATGTTACAAAACCATCTCTAAAGAGTCTGAATTCCACCAATACACCATAAGACCTGTAATACACAGTGGTGGTAGTATCCTCTTCTGGGCCTGTTTTACTGTTGGCCAGGACGGCCTACCCTTATTGATGGAAAAATGAATTCTGAAGAATACCAGCAAAGTCACCAAGACTAAGCACACAAGTTGTTTAACCAAAGACTGTTTAAAGAAGAACCAGTTTAAAGAAGAAGTTAATACTTTAGAATTGCCGAATCCAGTGGGAATGTTGTAGAAGGAAATGTTCATGGGAGGAAGCTGTTTTGAATAGAAGAATGACCTAAAAGCAGGTACGGGGGGGAGGTCACATCCAATATGAAAGCAAAGCTTCACATACTTCAGTGTAATACACCAAGTGTAATTTTTCTTTTGTTTGTTTTTGTTTCATTTGATTCTCCTTATTTACCTTAAGTACTTCCTAGAAATCAGATGACATTTTAGGTCAAACTTATGCAGAAATATAGAAAATTCTAAGAAGGGGCATACTGTGTAACTGGTGTAAATGCTCAGTGTACGAAGCATTTGAGTTAATGGAGCTTAGTTTAGTCCTTCTAACTCCATCAACAAAGCCTAATCCACCATATGAGTTTAATTAATGTTAGATTTTTTATTGTTTTTGTTTTTTCAAATATCTTACCTTGAACATGAATATACACTGTATATCAGCATCAAAGCAGTTTAGAGAATAATACCTGCTCTGTGGTGGTCCTGTGGGGTCCTGACTATTGATGAACAGGATGAAAGGAGGCTAATAAAGTAAGGAGAAACAAATGGACTACACTCTGTAATTATAGAACTACAAAGTGCTCCTGTATGGAAAGAGGAGCTGATAAAATTGACAGTTGGTATATAAAATGGCTAATTGGTGTATATTATATTTTAAACATTTGAAGTTTTCTAGGATCTCCACAAAAAAATCAGCCACAGCCATAACAGGAATCAGCAACAAATAAAATAACTTCTCAAAAAATGGCCAAATAAGCCTGCAGTGCAAATATCTAACTTAGGGTGAGTCCTCTTTTTCCTGGAATGTGTCCCTTGTGAGATATGAAGAATGCATCCGGTTTCTAAACGAATGCCTCAAGATTTCTAAATCCACATTGGCTTCATATCAGCCTTTAGTTCTACAGTCTTTTCTACAGACATTGAGTTTGCAGATATTCCCAGCTTTTTTAAGGCACAATTTCTCAAATGTAAATAAACACATATTAGTCTGATCTTTACTTTTTGTATTTTATTGTTGTATTTCTTAATATGTTAAGGTGCTTAAGTTAAGGTTAATAAGTTTTTCTTTTTACTTATTTTATTTTAAGACTCACAAATCAAAATGAAAGGATATGGTTTAGCAATATATGCTATTTGTTAGTTTTAGTAAATGAGTACAGTATTTTCCGGACTATACTTTTTTCCACGCTTTAAACCATGTGACTTATAATGAGGTGAACTTTTTCTTCTTATATATGTTATTTTCCAGGTTTTATTTTTTTTTTAACTTTGTGGGTGCGTCTTATATTCCAGTGCGGCTTATAGTCCGGAAAATACAGTAAATGTTTTTGTTCATGTGCATTAACATCATTTTATGAATTTAGTGATTTATAACTACCTCCTACCCGCACACACATACTCAAGCCAGCACATTCTAACCATGGTTAACACTTGTGTCTCCCCTTTGTCTTCTTTTTTGAAAACCAAAATACACTGTAAATTATTTTGTTTAGTTACTTTTTTCGTTACCACTACATTTTACAGTTTTTCCTGAAAAAAAATCCTACATTTCCTATTTCCTAAAAATCATGCTCACATGAAAAAATACACTTTTAATTGAAATGAGTTTTGATTTATTGAGAAAATTCTGTATAAATGGCATAATTATCTAACCAATAATATGTTTGTTTATAACAGATTTTACATTAGAATTTTAACAAAACTAACTTTAAAATTATTTACTCATAAATAGTAGAAACTTTTTTGCAATTTTAAAAAGAATCAGCTGTTATGTTGATATACCGTATCACTCAATGTTTATAAGCATAAAAAATATGATTAGATAAAATATTCTTTCATTTAAAATTATTCTGACATAAGCGGGTTCCCATGGTGCTTTTGGAATTTGTATTTAGTTACAAACAAAGGACTTTTAGTAGTATTTTTGTTGTAAGAGGTATTTTAATGTGGTTGTTCAGGTGTTTGGGATAGTTTTCATCATCATGATGCTAACTAAGCTTTTATGTTTTTGATGATGTGTCAAAGTGGGATAAATCTATTTTAGAAAGTCTGTAAGTTAATACTTTTCTCTTTTTTCGAAAAAAGAGCTGCGTTTCTTTGTTTGCTGCACTTGTAACTTGTAACCTATTTAATTTTGGGTTCTCTTTTATGGTTTAAGTGAAGAACACATTAAATATACAGTTAATCATCATATAGTAAAAGCAAAAGCTTGTATTTTGACAGTTTATTAATTTTAGAAAAAAGAATCTTAACACTTCTGAAAGTTAATTTATGTCTTGGCTTTTTAATCTAACAGCATTTTTCTGGGCAGCAGCAGGGAGATGAGACTAAATTAAATTTAATTATCTAACTATGTTAGTAGGGATAAGAGAAAATGTCTGTAAAAACTAGTAACCTGTTTGTCAGATTATTACCGTTTTTACAGGCAATACAGAAAATCATATGCAAATAAGAATACAATGCTAATTGAAATGTCATGTCATTTTACAAGAACATTCTATATGAATGTTCAACACAACTAGCTTAACAGTATTCTTTACTGATAAAGAGTAGCATTTTCTGGAATTTTACACAAAAATGATAAGCAAGTCAATTATAAGTTATAGTGAGCGCTGGATGGTGTAACACACAAAGACAATGGAAAGGTGACTGCCAGCATAAATTTATATTGCCAAAACAACTTTGGCATGTTTACTGTTTTTTCCATTGCAAAACAAGTAAAAGCAGCTGGAAACTGTTTCCTTTACCATATCTTCCTATATCTTTAGGCACTGTTCCTTATTTTTATGTTTTTGGTTTGTCTCTGTCTCACACCATTGTCTTCATAGACAGTTACAGTTGATCATAAACAGGAAATCCTGCTAAACGTCAAAGCTGAAAGAAATACCCCATAAGATTCTGCAAAAGCCTATTGCAACCCTACTAATTACAAACATTTTGCAATTAAACTAATAGTGGTTTTTGTATGGCTCAGAGTATCATTTTAAGCACCTATATTTTTAATAGTGCACATTATAATGTAAAACATAAGAATTATATATATATATATATATATATATATATATATATATATATATATATAGTTATATAATATATAATTATATATTGCTTCATATATAATAGTCAACATAGTCCAACAAGAATTGGCAAATAGACTTGTTCCATAAGCATAGTTCCCATCATCAGCAGACTCATATTTTGCATGCTGGGATAAGACATCATTTGTTAAGTAAATATTTAAACATGCCCTGAAAATCCGGTTTGGAATCAACAGCTATTAACTGACTCAAAGTTAATATATTTAGAGCAATGAAAAAAAGTCATACGTTAAACACTCAGTTTATTCCCTCTCTGTCCAATTGGTTCTTTGTGTAAAACAGAAAAATAAACACTTCTAAGACTCCTAAATGAAATTTATGAAATATGTCACTTTGCATGTAACAAATATAAAATCTGATACTTTAACTTTAAAACTATGAACACCATGAACTTTTTCACAATACTTTTTTAAAATATGCACTAGTAGATGAGATATAAAAGGAGATGTGAGACGAAGGAAGGAAACCTTTCCCTGATGTCCAAAAAGATAAACTGCATTTGAAAGCTTACCTATCAAAAAGCAGAATAGAGTCCATCGCTTAGAGAGAAAACATGTCTTCATTTTTGTTTAGTTACAGCATTGTCAAACGTACTGCACGCCAGAAGGACATCAGTGCTGGTCTCGTCAAAGAAAAAAAGAGAAAGAGTAGGGGAGAGAGTGAGAGAGAGAGAGAGAGAGAGAGAGAGAGAGCGAGAGAGAGAGAGAGAGAGAGAGAGAGAGAGAGATTAAACAGAACCATCTGCTGGACTTCCCCTACTGTTCAGGACAAATTTCCATTTCACAAGATCATGGCAGACGAGAAGCTACAGAGACCACCTGACATGCACCCAATGTGCATTTCCCATTAATCTTCTGTGGACTTAATCTCCAAGACCATGCTTCACATACAGCAACAATCTCCAGTCATGAAACTCCTCTGCTGTGTTCCCTTCATTGGCTTCATGTAGCTGATTCAAAACCTTGATGCTGGCCTACAAAGCCACAAATGGACCAGAACCTCTGTACAAGATGGCAATGCTTCAAGTACAGCTGACCCACCATCCCTCAAACCACAAGGAAAACATGCATCCTGTTCTGGTACCAACAGTTTCCTCACACTTAGATGCTGTAGAAAATAACTGTCGGATGGTTTTGACCAACAAGATTCGGTATAAATCTTTATGGAGTTGGATACTCTTAAAACAGATGGTCTTCAGTCTTTGTTTGAAGAGACATCCACCCTAATGTGGTCAACAGCTTACTGGTATCAGGAAGTCACATTCAGGTTTTACACACAAAGGATGATGTTTCTGCAAGTGAAATCCCCTTTAGTCTCAATATCTAGTATTTCTAAGATTATACAACTTATTACTTACTTAATTATTTTTACTTATTTTAATTGAACTTGTTTCTTATTCCACTGGCAGACCATTTGGGTTGTTTCAAGTTTCAAAAGCTAAATTATCTTAAATTATAGCAGCATTATGCAGAAATAGTTTTTTCTTAAAAAAATCACACTTCAACCCATCTTGCAACCTAGGGGCCAGTAATGTGTTGACCAGCCTCTTTAATTATTTCAGCTGAAATACTTAAATATTTTTAAAATTTTATGGCAAATAAACATAACATTTGTATCAACTTGCCATTAAAAAAAAACAAAAAACAACCTACTAATTGCTATGCACTTGAAACAGTTCACTCTGCCATGTCTGGAAGAACGCTTGAACTTGCTGGGTAGACGTGCCTAAGTCTCCATTAAGGTTTCAGGGTTCCTGTGTTGAGTATTCATATATACATCCCAGTATTCATAAACACAATCACTGAACCTTCTTTGGTAAACACTGCAACAGTTTAAACAGTAACACCCCATGTCCTAATGGATTTATTTAATTTAGACTTTTATTACCATTACCCACAACATCCAAAACACATTGGATGAATGAAAGAACAAACCACATAAAATCAACTGAAGTTGGTTTAATTTCTATTCTTGGTGATTATTCCCAGCCAAGAGGCCATCACAAATAGTTTTCACAATAAACACAATAAAGGTTTTGACCAGCAGGGGGTTTGTGTGCACAAGAAGCCTCATTAAATTAACCTTTTTTTAACTAATTGGATAAAAAGCTTCATGATTGAGTGATGGTTTTCATGGCCATCACTACCTGCAGGTAAATTCAAGTGGATGCTGGTTAGCTGATTACCCTCTTTATTGACGTTACCTGCTGAAATACTTAATAATGTTTAACATTAAGCATGACATTTGTAGAAAGGCTGGCCTGTATACAATTCCAGGGCTGAATTCAGTTGCCAGTCCAGCCCTGCCTTGGTGACCAATGGAGAATCAAGGTGAATGCTTTCTAAGACCTGTCCACTTGTGAAAACTGTGCCAAAAGCAGAAGCAAAAGAATAAAGCAGAAGCAAGACTTCACCAAAATAAAAACATGAAAGCAACAACTGGCAAAATCCAAATTTTATTATTATTATTATTATTATTATTATTATTATTATTATTATTATTATTATTATTATTATTATTATCCATCCATAATATTATTATTATTAGTATTGTTCGTATTATTGTTATTGTTATTGTTATATTACAAGTAAAATGACATTTCAAGCATTTTATGTATTGCTGTTGATCAGTTTGGGTTATAGCTCATGAAGACTAGAATGTCAAAATAATTAACATGTTTAGTAAAATTTGAATAAATTACTAAAAAGCTAAAAATATATCTCTTTTAATTCACATATCTTTTCCCTTTCGATTATTAGAATTATTAGTATATGTAGTTGGTCATCCAGCTCAGTAGGTGGCGGTATCTGCAGTGGACCGTTCAACCACCATATCTCCAGAAGAAGAGGAGAAGGCTACCGCGCTTGTTTTGCAGGAGACCAGTGAGAGACCAGTAAGAGAGCAGGAGACAAGTGAGAAAGCAGTAGGAGACTAGTGAGAGACCAGTAAGAGAGCAGGAGGAGACCAGAAGGAGAGCAGAAGGAGAGCAGGAGGAGACCAGTAGGAGAGCAGGAGGAGACCAGGATGAGAGCAGTAGGAGACCAGTGAGAGACCAGGACACCAGTGCCCTGATACTTTAATGGTAATGTCCCTGAAACGGAAACAAGGCGAGGAGGAGCTGGCTGAAGAGGTCTTCAGCTCCAGTGATGAAGAGGGAGATGTGGGCTCTGGGTTTGAGAGTGGGTTTTCTGATGATGAGGAGTTGTTCTTTTATGGGATGGACCCTGCTCAAGACGACCCCAGTCAGATGTAGGTGTTTGTAATTATCTTGTGACGCATGAATGTTGTCAGTTAAAGTCACATCAGCATCATCCATTAATTGTTTTCTTTACACAGGCAGCACAATGAAGCTGGGGTTCTAACAGAACCATCTCCAGAGGGAGCCACCACTGTGTGTGACAAGTAAGTGCAACATATGAATTTGTGGAGACGTGCTGAGTCTAGTGTCTTTTTGTGTCTAGAAGAAAGAAATAACCTAAAATATTTGATTTCTTTTGTCACCAGAGAAAGCCTGTTGTCTAAGAGATGGAAGAATGTGGATGAAGAGGATGTTGAACCTTTCCACCACAATTTTGCTCCAGCCCGGAAACCTGGATCTGTTCTTGATCACAAACGAGATTACAGTCCACTTGAACTTTTCCAGCTGTTTTTTTCCACAGAGACCATTTCCAGCCTCTGTAGTAACACCAACAAGTACGCAGACTTAAGGAAAGAAATGGGGAAGAAGTATAAATGGCAACCTTTGGAAGCTGCCGAGTTCAAGAAATACTGTGGGATTCTCGTGTTTATGGGCATTGTTCATTGTCCCAGGATCTCAGATTACTGGCGAACAGACAGTGTGTGGCAGATTCCCTTTTTGAGAAGAGTCATGGCAAGAGAGAGGTTTCAGACAATAGATTGGACCTTGCATATCAGTGACCCAGCATCAGACAGTGAAAACAATGCAAAGAAAGGAAGAAAGGACTATGACAAGCTGGTGAAGATTAGGCCTCTGATGGAGAACTTGAAAAAGGCCTGCAAGGAGTTGTATCATCCTAGGAGAAATTTGGTAGTTGACGAAAGAATGGTACCAACTCTAGCCAAAAATGGAGCCATGGTGCACCTTAAGAACCGGCACCATAAGTGGGGTTACAAACTGTTTGTCCTGAATGACACAGCAAATGGATACACATGTGATTTCACAGTTTGTGTCAATAGCGATCCATGGAAATCCTCCAATGGGCTAAGCTATGATTCTGTTTTGTCTCTTGTGGATCCCAACTTTCTTGGCACAGGTTACATTGTATACTGTGACAGCTTCTACACAAGTCCCACTCTGTTCAGGGATCTTTACAAGATGAAGTTTGAGGCATGTGGCATGGTGCAAGAGAACCGATTAGGATATCCGCAAGTCAAAAAGAATGCGCTCACCAAAACATCAGAGAGAGGCACAATGAAATGGATCAGACAGGGACCTCTTTTATTTGTAAAGTGGGCTAACACTGAAGAAGTCTCCATCTGCTCTACTGCCCACAAGGCGTACACTGGAGATGTGAGGACAAAAAGGCAGAAGTGTCAAGATGGAACGTTGGTGACACGTGAATTTCACTTGCCAGCACCACTCATGGCCTATAACAGGCAAATGAGTGGAGTGGATTTGTCTGACCAAAGACTTAAGAGCTGTACCTTCCAAAATAAAAATCACCGTTGGTATAAGGCTTTCTTTTTCCATTTTCTGGACATAGCTGTTGTCAATGCTTACCTGCTGCACAGAGAGCATTGCGATGTGAAATCAGAGAAAACAATGACGTATGTTGGCTTCAGGAAGAAGCTTTGTGAGGAGCTCTGTGCAAGTCGGTTGAACATTGAGCCACTTCCCTTTGAGGAATTAGACCATGAGCTTTCCCGCATCCCAGGAAAGCGAAAAGTGTGCAGGCACTGCAGGACACACAACGGCATGAGGAGAGACACTTCGTGGCAGTGTGTAGGGTGTGATACACCATTGTGTGCAACAGTTGCGAGGAACTGCTTCAGGAATTGGCACCTCTACCACCACCTAAAGATGAGGAGAACAGAGGAGAGTGAGGCCGAGAAAGGAATGGAGAAACCAGCAGACAATTCAGTAGAAAACACGATAGACAAGGAAGTTAAGAGAACTGTGAAGAAAATGACAGGCAAGGCTCAGGCCAAGCAGGTTAAGAAGACTTGGGCCAAGCAGATTAAGAAGACTCCGGCCAAGCAGGTTAAGACGACTCCGGCCAAGCAGGTTAAGAACACTCAGGGCAAGCAGATGAAGAAGACGGTCTACAGAAAGGTTAAGAAAACTGACAAAAGTGTGTATAAAGGGGGAAGAAAAAGGGTTGGACCCAGTGTTGATTATATGCTCTGGGATCCAGAGTCAGAGTACAGTGAAGTGACTGTCATAATTGAATGAAATGCTCCTTTTGGAGATCCTTCACAGCTCCATGGACCAAGAAATGCACAAATATAAACTTAACATGTATTGCACATGAGCATACAAGCAGTGGAAAATGCCCAGGCAGCAGTCCATGTATTATGAAAGGTAGCAGTAGCTTTAGAGTTCAGTGATAAAGTGCAATATGTACGATGTGCAAAATTGAGTGGCACCAGATCTAACTGTTCAAACGTTCAACTGTTCAAACATAAAAGCTCACCTGGCCAAAATGACCCATCTTGCATGTTTAAGGTGGCTCCTGCAGATGGTGTTGCACAATGATGATTGGGTTATAAATACCAGCAGAGTGTGCAACATAGATTGAAAAGAGGCGGTACAGTGCATGTGTTGAAAAATCTGGCTTGCCAAAGGCCGTAGTGTGGCTGGAAGTAGATGATTTCCAGGTGTATTGAAGCCTACAATTTTACAAGTCTTCCAAGAGTTGCAAAGAACCTAGACTACAGAAAATACTTTTCAGAAATGTGTCTGAAGGACGGCAGAAGGACAGGAACCGTTGTCATGTTTTGTGAATTGTGAAGGAAAGTGGTTTTGCTTTCTGCTAAATATTGGTTCTAGAAGATAACACGGGTCCTTCAACATCTGTTTTTAGACCCGTTTTCCACATGTTGAACACATTCAATGCACAGATTCACCTCTTGTAAGTCTGTAAATCTCATCACAAGTATTTAGGCTTTAATGATCCATCAGTGCAATGCCATCCACAGGAGCCTGACATTACTACAACTTTATACACCTTTCGTCTGTCTTGTACATTCTCCAGAAGTTAATCAGTATATGCGGAACATAATGGCTTAGAATGTTTAATCAACAGTTTGTTGTGTTTGTTTTCACACACTAATGGTTGTCATTCAATTATTACATTTAAATGCGCTATTAAGATATTAGGAGTTACAAATGCAAGTCTAGGAGATTCTGTGGTTCCTTGAGGTTTCAGAGGCATACATAGCTTTTTATTAATTGTAAACTTTAATTGTAGTTGCTTTCAGAGGAAAACGTCTAAAAGTTATAAAACACCTCTTTGTTTCTATGGTCACTGTCCATTTTTTCAGTTCTATTTGCTATACAGGAGTACTTTTGTAGGTCTGAAATACTGTCATGACCCCACAGGACCACCACAGAGCATTTATTATGTGGGTGGTGGGTCATTCTGAGCACTGCAGTGACACTGACATTGTGGTGGTCTGTTAGTATGTGTTGTGTTGGTATGAATAAACATCCCAGCAGCACTGCTGTGTCTGATCCAAACACTGCGTCCACTCACTGTCCACTCTATTACACTCCTGTCTAGTTGTTCCATCTTGTAGATGTAATGGAAGCTCCTCAGTTTGTGTTGGTCATCCTGACCCCACCTGATAATCTGCTTATTTAAAAGCCTTTTAGAGTTGCAGGGACTGTGCTAAAGCTAAAACAAGCAGGCCAGGGGTGCTTCCAGGACTGGCCTTAGAAACACCACTCTAGTTCATCAGTGCTCACAGGATGCATCCGGTGGATATTTCAGGTTGATGGACTATTCTCAGTCCAGCAGCACTGCTGTGCGTGATCCACTGTACCTACACATCACATGCTAATACGCAACCACTCACTGTCACAGAACTGCTGAGAATGATCCACCACTAATAATAAATGCACTGTGCTGGTCCTGGGGTCCTGACCAGTGAAAGGAGGCTAAAAAGTATTCAGAGAAACAGATGGATTACTGTCTGTAATTATACTTCAAAGTGCTCCTGTATTGCAGACAGAGCTGTTAAAATGAATAGAAACGAGGTGGTCATATGCTTGATCGATGTAAACAGTATTAAAATTTGTATAGAAATGACTGCTGCAAGGTAGATTAGTATGAAAATTAAAATGTGCCTTATATCTAAAATGGCCAAATAGCCATGATGATTGTGAGAGTATATTGGAATTGAATAATTTTAATGTCAGTTGTCATTGAAGCCTGACTTTGAGTCAGTTATTTAGGATCAGTTATTTAAATATTCTATTCTAAAATAGTTCAATAATAGAGATTGAAAAGGTTGTTGGGAGTTGGTCAGGATCTTTATGTTAGCCCTCCCTCAGACTCCTGGTTGATAGACAACTGTAGGTTGTTCCTATTTATGTTTACTTAATTTTACTTGAGTATACAAATATTTTATTACTACGTTTGAGTATTGTCAGATGGATATGTTTACATTGGGTTCCTATTTTTTTTTTTCTTCTGTTGAACTACATTCTGTTACAATTGTTCAGAGCGCAAACACGTGATCTACATCCCTTAGCAAGTATATTTTGAATTTGAGCAACTTCGGATAAAGGAGGGGGCTGTGACACTACTGATTTCACTGCCTCCTTGATGATTGTCAATAAAGTGTGCTTGTACAAGGGAATTTGGGCAATGTCAACCAGTCTCCTTTTTGTCTAATATTTGAAAATGTTGAGCAAAATTCATGCAATCTTGGAAACCTGGATTTTGCTTATAATCATGAAATAAACTATATTTGGCAGTACTTCTGGCCTCTGGCACTTCCAAATTGGATCTATAAAAGTCTGATCTTCAAATGTTTGTGGAAGTGTATCGCAAATGAAGGCGATTTCTGACAATGCTGGAAAAGGTTACAAAACCATCTGTAAAGACTTCGGGCTACACCGATCCACAGTCCAACAGAATGCATTCAAATGGAGGAAATCCAAGACCTTTATTACCCTCCCCAGGAGTGCTTGATCAAGATCACGCCAAGAGCAAGGTGTGTAAGAGTCTATGGTCCTACACTAAAGTCTGACATATATTCTAATATCGTTGAACTCTGTCACTGCCCCAAAATCATTTTATATGTTGTTCAACCCTTTATTCTGAAAGTGTGCATAAATACCTAGATAGCAGCGAATGTTTGGGTCAAATGTGGCCCGGATTTGGCCCATATTTGCCCCACACGGATCTGGGGCTGGGATCAGGGTTAGAGTGGCCCACAAATTAATCTTGGAAACATGCCAGAGTTCGATTCATTTGGACTCCTGAGTCGGTTCGCGGGATTCACTGAAGAGAGCCGGTTCACTGTTCGAACGGCTGTGTTATTGTGCAGGGACGGGGAAGCAGTTCACTGGATCTACCGACCATGCCTACACCACGAAAGAGGAAACCCACAACCAAGGAGCTGATTGACGAAATCTTCGGCTCGAGTGATGAAGATGCGGGTTCTGGGTTTGAGAGTGGGCTCTCAGATGACGAGGAGATGTTTTTCCACGGGATGGATCCAATGCAAGACGACCCCAGGCTGGCGTGAGTGCTTTGTGTTTTTGCTCGTTCGGCGTGTGTGTGTGTGTATGTGTGTGTTTGTCTCTCTCTTAGTGTGTGTCAGTGAGAGTGTGTGTGTGTGTGTGTGTGTATCTTCAAACATTCAGGCAGGGTGGGCAGAGTCATTGTGTGGCTTTGTTTACCTCCCACTCTGTGTTCTGTCTAAAAACAACACCTATTTCTTGGCCACCTTTGCATTTCACTTGATCGAATCCTTGATTTTCTCTCGGATGAAGAGATCAGTGTGCAAACACGCCTAATCTGCACCAGGCCACCTTAAATCTCCCCTTGACCAATCAGAACTGGAGTTCCAGCAGGGGTGTGGCATAGTATTTTGTGAAGCTGTGGGGTCATTGAGGACATTCCTCGGGCTTCATGGATGGGAGGGGCTTGGATAAGCTTGAGGAAGCTCGTTAAGGTATGGAGGCTGATAGTGTGCCCCAATGGAGAACACGTGGTACCACACAGGAGGTCAAAGTACATGTTAATGTTCCTGATAACCACCATCAGTAGGATAGTGAACAGTAATAGTGTGTATGGTAGGGTTGCAAAGAGAAAGCCGTGTTTGAATGTTTGGAGAAAGGAAAACACTGCATTCCACTATAAAAACCTTATCCCATTTTTGAAACATGGTGTAGGCAATATTATTCTTTGTCCCTGTTTAATGTTAGGACCTCTGTACATTTGTAATGACCTAAAGCTCAATCAAACAGCATAGCCCACGCAAACTATGCTTTTATGCTTGTCTCTTCTCTTGGTCCATCCATACATTTAGATATATGTACATACGGAGCTCAGCTGGCCTCTGTGATGTCTCATCGTGGATGGCAGCCCAACACCTCAAACTCAACCCCAGCAAGACCGAATTACTATTCATTCCTGGAAGCACTGGTCCTCACCCTGATCTTGCCATTTCTTGCAGGTGGTGTTAATATTATGGTTGATTGGTGTTTATTCCTACACAAATGGTAACACGTTCCTTTGGCTTTACATATGTACTTTTACTGCAAGGGTGAGGGGCAGAATGTCCAAGGGGCATTCAGTTTTTGCATCCAGTGATATCTGTCTATGCTCTAGGTGCACTCCCTGTGATCCTGACTAAGAAGAAGCTGATGAGAAGATCAATGAATGACTAAATGAATGAATAAATGTCTTTGTGTATACAGGAAGTATGAGGAGCCTGAGGAACCCGGGGAGCTTGAGGAGCCTGAAGAGCCCAAGCAACCTAAGTCTGAATTAAAAACGTTAGTGCACCTAAATGCATAGTATTTTGTTGTTGTTTTTTTCACACTCACAAAAGTGAATTAAATATTTCCTCTTGCTGTTTTATCTTTAGGGGACATAAAGCATCACCAAAGCCTGAGAGGTGGAAGGACATACATGAAGAAGATGTTGAGCCCTTTGAATTTAAATTCAGTCCAGCTAAGAACCCTGGATCTTGTCTTGATTTGACTAAAGAGTACAGTATGCGGGATTTTTTCCACCTGTTTTTTTCCACCGAGGCCATTCTCAGCCTAGTCAAAAACACTAACAAATATGCCCAGATAAAGAAAGAAATGGGGAAGAAATATAAATGGGAACCTGTGGAAATGATGGAGATGATAAAATTCTGCGGAATTCATGTTTTTATGGGCATTGTTCGTTGTCCCACAATCAAAGATTACTGGCATGTAGACACCGTGTGGCAGACTCCCTTTGTAAGGAGAGTCATGACCAGAGACAGGTTTCAGGCCATCAGTTGGAGCTTGCACATCAGTGACCCAGAATCAGACAGTGAGAACAATGCAAAGAAAGGAACAGCAGACTATGACAAACTGGCAAAGATCAGGCCTCTGATGGAAAGCATGAAAATTGCCTGCAGGGCATATTATCATCCTAAGAGGAACTTGTCAATTGATGAAAGAATGGTACCAACAAAGGCTAAGAACGGGTTGAAGATGTACATAAAGTCCAAGCCCCGCAAATGGGGTTACAAACTCTTTGTCCTGTGTGACTCGGCAAATGGATACACATGTGATTTCATAGTTCACTCCAGTTGTAGTGCAAACAAAAGCTCTCATGGTCTAAGTTATGATTCAGTTATGTCTCTTATGAACACCCGCATTCTTGGCACGGGTTACATTCTGTACTGTGACAATTTCTACACAAGTCCCACTCTGTTCACGGACCTATACAAGATGAAGATTGCAGCATGTGGCACAGTGCGGGAAAACAGATTAGGGTTTCCCAAAGTCGAGAAAAATGCCCTCACCATAACATCTCGGAGGGGCACTATGAAATGGATCAGACAGGGACCTCTTTTGTTCGTTAAGTGGGCCGACACGAAAGAAGTCTCCATGTGCTCCACTGCCCACAAGGCCTACTCTGGGGATGTAACGACAAGAAGGCTGAGGCAACTAAACGGCACCTGGGAGACTTGTAGATTGCCTCTTCCGACAGCAGTCAAGGCATATAACAAGCACATGGGCGGAGTTGATTTGTCTGACCAAAGACTTAATGAATACACCACCCGCAGAAAGTCTTACAGGTGGTACAAGACATTTTTTTTCCATTTCCTGGACATGGCTGTGGTCAACGCCTACCTGCTGTACAGAGAGCACTGTGAAGTGAAAGGCCAGAAGTTTATGAATCACCTTAATTTCCGGAAGAACCTATGTGAGGAACTCTGTCATGTTCAGGGCATTAAAGGGCAGCCCATAATTGTTCCATTGGATCACACTCTTGAACGAATCCAGGGGGGACGGAAAATCTGCAAACAGTGCAGATTGGAAGGAAGGAGGAGCGACTCTTCTTGGCAGTGTGCACGGTGTGGGATTCCACTCTGTGGATATGCTGCAAGAAACTGCTTCAGGAATTGGCATCTCTCTAGCCCTATAAAAGCGAAGAAAGAAACAGTCCAAAAAGATAAGAAGGAGGCTTTGCTTCCGGCTGATGCGGAAATAACTGTCACTGTAGAATAACATTGTGAGTTTGAAGTTCCTCTGTGTTTGGAGAAGTACTATGTGTTTCTTTGCACCACTGAGGAAATCTTTATGTTCTTGCTGTTCTCACCCACTCTTAGAGGATTGCTTCTAATTCAGCCCATTCTTGGATCCATAACAACCATCCTGCCTTTCCTGAAGTTCTGAGTGGCCAGCCTCTATTCAGCTTTTGTTTTTTCACTTGCAGTGTCACATTTGCTTCCTTTATCAACCTGAGCAGTGTTCTTGTTCTTCTGGTTACCATCAACAAAGCACAATAGATCCAAACTCATCGGAGGTTCCTTTCCTCAATTTGCAAATTTGATATTTTTTTATAGCACCCCCTACCACTAGGAGGTAGGTCTTTGAGTAATGCCATAGAAGAAGTTCTTTGGGTTCCATATATGTGCATGCATTTGAGCCATCTCCACTGGTTTGGGAAAAAAATAAGAGCATCCGAAGATGGACTAATTCCATGGAGGCTCTAGACCTACTGTGACCCTGACCAGGAAGAAATGAATAAACAAGAAAGCCTAATCAAAGTGCCTAGCCTAGTCACACTTGGCATTAAAATCCACCCTGGCTGATTGGATCGTATATTATCAGCACAAATACATGTGTGAATGGGGTTCAATGTGTCTGGAGGATCTGATCACTTGAACAACATTCAGAGATGATCAGAGAGGCTTATGACATTACAGGCAAGATTTGGTCTATTTTACCAAACCCATTCTTTCTTAAAATGGAGAAATTAAGGTTTTTCTGCTTGAATAAAGGGATATATAACATGTAGCACTTCCCTTATTAAATGGCACTAGAAAAAAACATCATCCATGGATATTTAAGAAAGTAAGATAGACTATGAAATAAAAATCTGTGTTGCGGGTTATCCTCTGAAAAGTTCAGTTTAATCCTATATCCTTTGAATTGAGACTGACTTGTTTATAGATTTGACCTACCTGAGGTGAAAACAGTCATGGACCCTAGTGTTCATGGCTCCAGTTGGTTCACAGTGCAGTAATGGAGTCTGAAAAGACTGGTGGAGATTGATTTGATGATGATGTTAGATATCTTGTGGGCTTGTGTGTTGATACATGGGTAGTATCTAGCCGTGTTGGCTTAGTTCAACATGAACATTTTGACTGACATCACTAATGCTCTCGTTATTTTTAGATGGTACATTAGTTATTGGGAAATCCTGATCCATTTACTATTTCTTTTAATGGTCTTCTAATTCAGCTCCAGTTCTTGAAGTTGACACTGAAGTACCCATCCCATCATCAGATTGTGATGGCTAGATGACTGAATCAAGATGGGTTATCACATTGCTTGTGATGCTTATGGAAGTCCCATCTTCGGAGGTCACATGGAGTCTGTACCCTGATGGGTCAGATCTGTTGTGGTGGCACAAGGGGGACCTTCTCAGTATTGGGCAGGTGGTGCCTACATGACTGTGTATGTGACCATTTTGTGTTGGATCTAGAGGAGCAGCATAAGAGAAGATAACGTAGGCTTGTACTTGTTTTATGAGGAATGAGGAGCTGGTGAGAATGTTCAGCTACATTCCTTAGGATTTGATAGATTTAAGTGGCATACCAACATTTGTGGTGTTTCTGTGGTTGTGCTTGTTTGGAATGTGTGTCGCTGGTGGTGTGTGATTAAGTTCAGGCCCTCACTGATGGCAAGTTTACATCTCCGATCTGTCTTCTTGTTTTTGCAGGATTTCAAGGAAGTAGATGTCTTTTTGGCCTTTTCCATAGTATATTTCTGTATTTGTACTTAAGTATACTGTATTTGTATGTAATAAAGTCTGCATCTCCCAGGTAACATGTCCATGTGGGCTCTGTTCCCAAGTGGGAACCGGAAGGTTTTGACCATGGTGAAAAAAATATGGGCCCCATCTGGGTTGTATACTGCACATGGGTTTAAGTCCCACATATGTGCCCCTCATGAGCATGTAGGCTGGGTTTAGTTTTTCATCTAAAACCAGCATTTACCAAACTTTTGATGATTAGACCAAGTCACCAAGCCACCTCTCAATAATCTTGTGAAGGTTATTGATATTTTTGCTGTGTTTTACAGTATTTTTTCTTACTTTTATCATGTAAGCTTTATACATTATAGCTTATATCTGTTTATGTTTAGCTACACAACTACTGTTAATTATAATTATCAGCCGTAAGATTATGACCACCTCATGTCCATTTTTCAGCTTCACTGATTATATAGGAGGACTTTGTAGTTCTGTAATTACAGATTGTAGTCCATCTGTTTCTCTGCATATTCTAAACTCCTTTCACAGACACTGACATGGTACTGTGTTAGTGTGTGTTGCTCTGGTTTGAGTGTATCAGACGGCAATGTGCACTCACTGTCCACTCTATTAGATATTCCTATTTAGTTGCTCTACCTTGTAGATATGTCACGGACAGAAGCTGTTGGTGCACAGTTTGTGTTGGTCATTCTCTAGTCACAGGATGCACAAAGGACTATTCTCAGTCTAGCAGTGACCCTGAGGGGTTTAAACAATCCAGCTGTACTGCTGTGTTGAATAGACTCATACAAGTGCAACACACACTATCACACAACCACAATGTCCACTCTCTGCTCTGTGGTCATCTGACCTGAACAGGGTAAAAAGTACAGTATGTTAATGTGTTAAAGGGAGAACCTGCATTTAAGCCATCCATGCAGTGAAACACACAAACACGAATTCAGACACTAGTGGGCAGTGAACAAACATGCCCAGAGTGGTGGGCAGCCCTATCAACAGCACAAGTTTGCGAGTTATGTGCCTTGCTCAAGGGTACTTTAGTCTTGTGCTGCCAGATCGGTTGAACCAGCAACTTCCAGTCACAAGGCTGGGTCCCTAACCACCAGGCCATGGCTTTCCTGTGACTGTGGAGAAACTGGTGGATTACAGACTGTAATTACAGATGTACAAAGTGGTAAGTGGAGCTGATAAAATGGACAATAATGTTATTGCTGATCAGTGTAGGCCTAGCCAAGTCTACCAGCTCTCAATAAGCTTGCATTGAGATTTAGTTTCTTACAGTGTTCTAGTGTATTTTTGTCTAACTATATATGTAACTTGTGTCTTAATGTAATGTTTTTTATATTTTTTTTAACTACTGATGTTATGGGATAGTTGATTGCCTTTGCACCAGATCACCAAATATGTAACCTCTCAACAACCTCAATAACCTCTTTACGGTTTTGTGCTGCATTATGTCTTGTTTTGATCTAGAATGTATGCATATTCTTTATTTTCTTAATAAACCAACATTTACCTCAGAACGTTGTAGAAAGACTGTTGAGAGAAAGATGTTTGAATGTCAAGGTCAGGAGGGATTTTACCATCATTATAAACCAGCTTTTCTCCAGCTGCTGAGAGCGTCACACTGTAAATCGAATATCACTGAACAGTCCTTGTCCTGAATTAATCAATTAACAGCAAATGCTTATGGAAATGGCAGAACTAACCTGTTAAACATGACATCAGTCTGACTATTTCAGGAACAAACCCTCCATAAGCTTCTTGTGTCCATGCAAAAATGCAAAAATGACTCACCCCATTGACAGGTGGAGTGAAAAGGGTCCTGGATGTCTCTTGATAAGAATAGAATGACATGCTTAACTTTTCACTTTTTGCCTCCAATATCTCAGTCTCACACCACTGCCCTAAAAGAGAGTGTGGTTGATCACTGACCATATTTCACAGGATTTCCTTTTTTTACATCACATCCAGGGCGAAGGTGCAAATGAGAATTGAAAAAGAAAAGGCCCACAGTGATCTGAGAGACCACTTACGGAAACAATTCTGTTTATATAAAGAACATGATGTAGCCTGACCTGTATACATCTCAGGGAGTGTGAATGTTGTGGTACAACAGTTTTGCTATCATAATTACATTCAAATATGTAAACTGTCACTTTCATTACATGTAAAGTGATATATTTCATTCTACAGTTCATGAAAACTAGAAATCTAGAATCACAAATGATTAGAATACCTTTGAGTTTTCTTAAATTACTATTCAAACACTATCGGCATTAAGAGGTTTAATTAATTAATTTAATAAACTAGAGCACTATCCACTATGTGCTCTTCACCACTAGAGGGAGGCAAACTACAACTATGGCATACAGTTCCACCTGGCTGAGCTCTGCTCCAGAAGAGACCTCTGTCATGAGACATTAGATCAGGTGTCACCAGCCCTGCTCCTAGAGAGCTACATGTTTCTGCTCCATCCCACATCCCATTCAGCCCATCAAGAACTTCTAAAGGCAGTAATTGGGTTGGATCCAAAGCAGGGTTGAAGACGCCTGCATTAAGTGATGAAGTTCCTTAGGTGAAATAGGTTTAAATAAGTTTTAAATGCACAAACACCACCAAAAATACTGTTCTGGAAATACTTGACATTTTTGAAAAGGGTTCTACTATTGTTACCATGTCAAACTTGTTATAAATGTATAACCATTTTTGGTGCCATATTGAACCCTTTTCCAAAAGGTTCTCTAAAGAGCCATCTACAGTGCATTCTCCATCATTCTAAAGAACATTTTCAAGATACAAAGAACCCATTATTTATGCAGAGCCAAATTTTTTTGTGGTGTGTGAAGAACCACTTTCCCAAGTGTTCTAGATAGAACACTCTATATAGAATCATAGGTTTTAAGTATGTGTCACATATTCTCCTCTCATAATACTTCCCTGCAACACCTGTCAGGGGAGGAGCATCTAGCACCTGGTTCCAGATAGGACAGCACCTGTGCTCACACACTATACAAGCTCCAGCTAAGAGAGGGTTATATGTTAAACAAGGCCACATGGATATAAGAACAACAGAAAAACAGCAAAACACATAACACAACTATACAGTGGTGTTTGAAAATTTATGGAATCATTTAGAATTTCCCTGAAAAGTATATATGGAAAACCAAATCATACAAACGAGACAACAATATTACACCTATTCATTTATTTATTGCTAAAAAATTATCCAATATTAGATATTTTCACTGTGAGTAAAAAATTATGTGAACCTTTAATTTCAGTATCTGGTATGTCTGGTGTGATCCGATGTTTGCTGCATGAACCAGGTTCTTTTGAGATTCAGCTCATGCACAGATATCCTAACATTTTATTTTATATATAGTATATGGTATAATTCATTGTTCCATCAATGATGGCAAGCTGTCTTGATCCAGATGATGCAAAACAGGCCCAAACCATGATACTATCACCACTTTGTTTCACAGACAGGAAGGTTATTATCAAATGTAGACTTTTCCTTCCTCCAACTGCCATTGCTTAATTTCATTTTTTAAGGAAATGACAAGCTGAAAATGCTTTGCAATCTTCTTATAGCCTTGCCTGCTTTGTGAGCTTGAACAATTTTCATTTTCAAAGTGCTAGGCAGCTACTTAGAAGAATCCATTCCTGCTGTTTTTTGGCACAAGGGGATTTTTGAGATTTGTATCACCTGGCCTTTCCTTACAATGACTGTAAACAAGCCATAGCCCTAACTCCAGTTAAGGTCTGAGATCGCGGTCAAAGTTCTCTGACTGCTAAGACTGTAATACTTTTGCAAGGAATTCTTCTCTTTTTTCAGTATAAATTTATACAAAACCAACATATTACACTGGATTGCTTAAAATGTTGAAAAGTGTGTTTCATCTTTAACTTTGTCTTTTGGAGATCATCTCATCCTCAATTTGCTTAAATTAACTGTTCACAGTAACAGTAATTTTGACAGAAACGTTTGCATGTACATGTGATATAAAAGGGGCACATATTGATAGTTCATTCAGGTATACATTGACACCTATTACAGCTCGAGGGAAGTGGTTGGGGATTTGTGGGTAATGTGTGAATACATGAAAAGAAGGTGTGAAAAATTTAATGTGTTGGGTTATCTCTCTCTCTCTCTCTCTCTCTCTCTCACACACACACACACACACACACACAGCTGTATTGAAGTGGTGAAGTATTGTTAATTGGGCCTTAAGCAATGGATTCTATATAAGCAACCAGAATACAATAAAACTGGTTGTCTCAGAAAACAGAAAAACATATATTTATGAAATATAGTTCAATACATTCACACGTATACAAGTGAAAGAACACACACACACACACACACACACACACACAACAAAGACTATAAGAGGAAACCTGTGCTCCAATTACTGTCAAATAAACTGCCCTGCCACAAAGCTTTTCCGTGCATTGTGAACATTGAGTGCATCTAATGCATCTCTGCAGAGTCTGTGGGCTCCTGTAACTGGGTCAGGACAGTGGTTTTTAATTATAAGCGTTCTGTATCACGGTACACCATCTTCATAGTGTGGCAGTTTCCACTGGTGTGATTTATAAACTGCACTAAACTATTAATTCACATCACTGAATCAGTGAATATAGTTTTAGGAATAAATTCATGTACTAAACTCATTTTATGAATGCAGTCTGTAATAACATACATAATACAACAATGCAGTGGAACAATCTCTGAAGAGACAAAACCCACTCAGTACTCCTGGTTTTAACCAGTTTAGTACTTTACAGTGCAAAAGCCTGAAACAATCATTCACTTATTCACTTTCCAGTTAAAACTGCACTGGTTAGGTTACTGATCAATGTTTGACTCCCAAAAATACGACTAAATAGCAATTAAATAAATGAATGAAATTTTTCGTCTGATATCCACGTTTTTGGATGAATGGAATAATCAAGCTTCTTTATGAGCTGCACATTTCGGCTGCCATATCTATGCAATCATTACTTTAACAGTTAATTGTTAAGCCAGTATAACTCTTATCACAGCTTACATTATTGCAGAACCAAGGATATCAGGAACACCTGGCATGATAAATTACCCACCTGCTGGCTTTCATTAAACCAACAGCTTTGGGAGCTTAGAGTTGTGACACACAAAATATGCACCTATTAGGCATAACTTTATGACCACCTACTTGTTTCTACATTCATTGTCGGTTTTATCAGTTACCGTTAACATACAGGAACACTTTGTTGTTCTATAAATACAGACTGTAGACCATCGGTTTCTTTGCATAGTTATGTTAGTCCCTTTTCACCTGTTCTTCAATGGTCAGGACCTCGCAGGATCAAAGAACAGGTATTATATGGTTGGTGGGTCATTCACCGCACTGCTGTAACACTGACAGGATGGTGGTGTGTGTTGTGCTTGTTTGAGTGAATAAGACAGAGCAGTGTTGCTGTAGTGTTAAATCACTGTGTGCACTCACTGTCCACACTATTAGATAGTCCTACCTAATTCATCCACCTTGTGAATGGAAAGTCAGACACAGAAGCTCATCAGTTGCTGTACGGTTTGTGTTGGTCACCCTCTAGTCCTTTATCATTTCTCACAAGATGCTGCCCATAGGACACTGTTGGCTGGATATTTCAGGTTTGGTGGACTGTTCTCAGTCATGCAGTGACACTGAGGGGTTTAAACCCCCCAGCAGCACTGCAACACATACCACAACGTCCTCCTGTGTGGTATACAGAGCTGATACAATGGACAATCAGTAGAGAAACAAGCCGTGTTATTGCTAATTTGTGTAGGCTAATTAGTGTTTATTGCGTTGCCATTTAAACTGAGGAGAAAAAATAGTTTTTTATATATATATGCATTGGCTCACTTCACAATGATGACCTTACGTGTTGCCGGTATACTCATTCACGTGATGAACAGGATATATGGTGATGAATACTGAAAGTGATGCTGTGTCACAGTTAGACACACAGGAAGATGTAGGCGACCAGATGCCAAAATATTCAGAGAGAAAAAAGAGAAAATCAGAAATTGACACTTTCCAATAACATTCAGTTCTTGAGTCAGTTTACCCACACAAAGAAATTTAACACAAAACAGAAATTAATCAGCAAATGAAGCCATATATAAAGAAATGAATTAAGTGTAACCCTTTCTATAATACCAGCATTTTTTATCCCAATATTGTAGTGCCGATTATCCAACCCCATTACAACTATATGCCCTATTTTCCGGACTATAAGCCGCTACTTTTTCCCCCATGCTTTAAACCATGCGGCTTATAATGAGGTGCAGCTTTTTCTTCTTATATATGTTATTCTCCAGGTTTTTTAAAACACTTTGCGGGTGCGGCTTATATTCCGGTGCAGCTTATAGTCAGGAAAATACGGTATATGCATTCTAAAAAATAAATGCATTTGATAGTACCTCTCTCCTTCTATTAACAATGACTACAGTTTTTCAGATCACTCTGTCTGACTTTACATCTTGATGATTTATTTATGCACAAAAGGAGCATCGTATGTGATAGAGGGAGAATCCTAATGGGGTTGGGTAATTGGCACTTCAAAACTGGGATAATTGGGGTTAATGGGGGCACTTTGTAGTTCTATAATCACAGGCTGTAGTCCATATGCTTCTCTGCATACTTATGTCAGTCTCTTCCCTCTGATCTACCACCACAGAGCAGGTATCATGTGGGTTGTGGGTTATTCTAAGTGCCCACTCACTGTTCACTCTATTAGATACTCCTATCTAGTTGCTCCACCTTATAGATATAAAGTTAAAGACAGAAGCTCATCTGTTTCTAAACTGTTTGTGTTGGATGCACACACTAACACACCACCACCATGTCAGTGTCACTGCAGTGCTGAGAATGACCTACCACTCGCATAATACCTGCTCTGTGGTGGTCCTGTGGAGTCCTGAAAACTGAAGAACAGGGTAAAAGGAGGCTAATAAAGTATGCAGAGAAACAGATGAACTACAGTCAGTAATTAAATATCTACAAAGTGCTCCTGTATGGTAAGAGGAGCTGATAAAATTAACAGTGAGTGTAGAAACAAGGTGGTCATAATGTTGTGGTTGATTGGTGTATATTATAAAGGAATGTACATATACCATCAGACAAAAAATGTTATCTTAAAGTTGCCTAATAGCATGCAATAGTTCCATGAGCATGAATAACAGATGCAACTCGATTTAGCATTGGCTGGATGCATTTCTGAATGTAGATAAACATCAGCCAATATTGCATCAAAGAATTGTGCAGTTTGACCTGATTTCATGAATTCCCTTCCTGAGGTTTTACTCATTGTTCCAGGAAGTCCCAAAGACTTTCAAGAGGATTCAAATCGGGGCAATTTGTGGGCCAGTCTAGGTGTGTGAATTTCAGTCACATTTGCAGCCCTGTGACCGTGAGAATTTTCATCTTCATTAGTTGTGAAGTACCTGTGTTGATTTCTAGAAGCAATTCCTACCTGGAAGCAAAACATTTTTATTCTCAAGCAGGGAAACATGCTGATGGTCCCTGTACAGTTTTGTTTTTTGACCACAATTCTGATGAGAATTTCCTGCACACTGGGATGTTTTTTTTTTGCCAATGCTGATAAACTGGGATAATTATAATACACTTCATTACAAAACTAAACTAAAGTAAACCAACAGTGGTAAGAGAAGCATTTGGAGAGACAGATAGGTCTCTTGAAAACACAGTTAGGGGTTTTTCATGATGTCAGCTTCTATCATTCTGCTTTTGCAGATTTTGACCTTGGTTTCACTTCTTACTCTAGGACTACCAACACTGTTGTGCCCCATACACAAGTGACACATACCATACTATTCCATACTGCATTATGCTGTTGTACAAGTCGTATGCCAACTATGAATTCATACCTTTCTGCAGTTAGACTGGTACTCGTTTTGGTTTGTTCTATCTAGGTCAAGAGAGAAAGCATGAGGGTTTGCGTAGAATGAATGTAGGGTGTGCTCTTGAATGGAAATGCTTTTCTGTGGTTCCAGTTCCTGTCTACTGTTGTGTTTAAGGGCTCCAACATACAAGGTATATATAGGCCTGATTTGAGACCACACTTCAACTAAAGTAGGTTGAATTACACATGGAAACCAGAGGCAGGGGTCTCTTGGATCAGTGGACTGGATTGGTTTATAGCCCACAGTGTTAGATATATTTTCCTGATCTACTGTCTGACTACGCTGTAATCAGTGGTTTTCAGTTTGTGCACAGGCAAACCACTGCTCTTCACAGTTTTTCATGAAATAAGNTCCAGCTGCTATCTCTGAATCTCTGTCTTTTATAGTGTGTAATAATCTCTGCATCAAAGAACAGACTCAATAAAGAGAGATCTCAATATCTGCTTTCTCAGGTTCATAGAACCACAGTATGTGACCATCACGCTTAACTCCAGTCAATCCAGCATGGTTGGTTACAGTGTTTCCCTCCAGTTGCTGCAGTCTAACAGCCCCTTCTCCAGCTTTGAACAGCAGACCTGAAACAACACAAGAATTTCAGTGTAACAGGTAAGAATAAGCTATTGAAACATATATAAGAATATGCTTTGTGGAACTATTATAAATACAACAGAGCTCAGAAAGAGAAATAAAGACTTTAGAATAAACCAAGCTGTTATTGTAAACAAAGCAGCAGCCTCTAAAGATGAATTACTAATCAATAGAAATATAGGTGTATGCAGTTAATGGTCAATTGTAATACTCAACAGTGCCACCTAGTGTATAAAAACAAACGAAATTTGAATATTGTTGATCACATTTATCTCAAAGCAGTTAAAATAAAATAAAAATTATTGAAATGTGAATAAATGACTAATCGCAGTATCAACTTTAAAACAAAATAGCTTGAAATATATCAATTTAAATCCAATTAATATAAAATATACAACAGTTTGTGTGTCAAAGTAAAAAGATGAATTGCTTTCTTACTTTGAACTATGTGTATTAGTCTGTATAAATCAATTGTAAAGGGTAGATGACATTTACTCTGAAGTGATACTCCCCACAGAGCCCACAAAGGAAATGGGCAGTGCTGCAGCAGAATCACTTTAATAGCCTATTCTCACACAAAGAGCTCAACTACAAACACCAGGTAATTAAACACATAAGATAGACCCAGTATGTACCATGCAAAGTATTTTAACAGTGCAGCGAACATAGGGTCAATGCCTTTACTGAGGTCCAAAATGAAGAATATGAATTTTAATTCTATTGTAAAGCGATTAAATAATCCTTTCAATAAGCTCAATAAGCAGCTTCATAATAAACTGTTAATCCAACACAAGTGCTGCATTTCTCTTATTGCTCATATATCATGAAATGTATGAAATGCTTTTGTGGATTTCCAGCATCACAACACACATCATTAACACACACCCTGCAGCTCTGAAATGGGCTGTGCATGAGCTGCTAATCATATTTTGTTTCATGCTAAAGTTGCCCCTTACCCTTGAGCTTCTTTCTGTGCCAGGGTCTGGCCTAGTCTGTGAACTCATACATGTCTTGTTGGCCTCTCTCACTAGTCCCCTTCTTACTCAGTTTGCAAGGGTCACCCGCTCTAGGCAGACTTACCCTTACCCATGTGCCACATTCCTTCCTTTTCTTAATATGTATTTTACTGAACTCCATTGAGCAGTTTGCTCAAGTGCATGCTGGAGACCCCCATAGGTATACGCCAGATGGACAATATCATCTGCAAACTGGCAGCTGTGCCAAAAGCCCTGGCTGCCCCTTGTGAAAGTGAGCTACTGACAGCAGTCAGTAGCTCATTTTCCCTCAAAAAAAAAAAAGCGGAAGTGGTGGTCGGTTTCAACTTAAGCGTGGTCTCAGAGTCTCACAGCTAAAACTTTTGTGGAAACAAAGACAAAAGGCACAAGATTGACTTACTATAGATGCTAAAACATGAAATTATGCCAATCTTAAGTCTATAAATGAGTACACACTGTCTGTTACTCTGAAATAAAAAATCATAAATCAAAATCATACTTTTCCATTTGTTTTTGTTTATTTGTATGGTTTCATAACTATGTACAATTTCCCTTTTTTCTAGTGGGTGGGTAGATGTTTAGAGAGTGATCATCCTGACAAAAACAGCTTGGCCAGATCAACCTTGTTGACTAACTACATTCTTGACCATCTTAGGTTTTGTGTTCATTTAAGTTTGATGGTTTAGCTGCTCTACAAGCATGATCAAGCTTCGTGATTGGATGGTTGGTGAGAGAGAAAGAGAGAGAGAGAGAGAGAGAGAGAGAGAGAGAGAGAGAGAGAGA